>PVKM010020295.1:0-23481 GCA_004027735.1 Carollia perspicillata | reverse complement strand
AAATACAAGATAAACATTCATTCTGTTTCCTGGGGTACAACCCCATTTCTCTGGCATAGTTATTTGTTGCACCCCCTCTCTCAAGTGTCCTGTTTTGGATGCTAAACTATATGTTCACCCTATTTTTATGTGCTTATAAAATTATGTATAGTATATGTTCGTATCTTTATAAGTCATACATTTACTTGTACATTCATGTGGATACATACATGTGTACTTGTATGTTCAGAAGACATATGTTAAAATCTCTTACAGCTGAAATACAAGTTCAGGAAAATACTAATGTAAGTCAGATGAGCACAGTTACGTAATTACAAATTTGTTTATTTTTTTAACATTGGTTCACCAAAATATTTTGCATCTGTAACATTTTTGCTAACTTTTTCCATGCTTTCTTATTCCCTCATAGCAGTACTACTGAGAATAGTAAATTTGTTGCATGAAACTTGCTCTTTAGAAAGCATTTTAGGAAGTTACATGTGAATTAAAGCTCATCTTCTTTGCAACTTACATTTCTTTTTCTGAAGTCTGTTGTGAGCTTTCCGTTGGCAGGAGTGCCTAAGACTTCTGTTTTCAAGTTACTCTCTATGAAGAAATGTAGGGGAAGAGGTCATTCACTTAACTTTTTAATGCCAGAGCATATTATTTTTGGTGAGAATGACGGCCACCCCCACCATGAGCTCACTGAGAGCTCTTCATTTTAATTTCGGGGCTGTCCTTAAGTAAGGACGTCTGATGTGGGTCCCTCGGTGTTTAATGTTTTCATCAGCTGCCCAGACCGATAAAAACGGGGGGGCTGTGACGGGGCGCAGCTACGAGGCCCCAGTTCTCCTGCCAGTCAAGCGACCGCCCCGTCGTTGCCCTGTCTGCCCATGTTTTTGAAGAAGAGGTACATTGATTTTTATGTTAAATCTTACTGTTTTTCAACATCAGTTTTTCTAAAACATGGTTCCAAAACCTGCGGGGACCAGGTTTGCCCGTGGCCTGCAGTGCGTTCCCTCCAGTCTGCAGGCCTCGGGCTCATGGCTTCTCGGCAGTTCAGAGGAGAACATGGCTTTCAGCTGCAGCACCTTCTGCGGTCATCCGGTAACCCATGGTCTGGAGGCTCTTTATGACAAAACAGGGTGGTTTAGGTAAAGGGCGCTGTTAAGATTGGAGAGGTGGGCGCTAGAGTAGTAAAGACGTTCCATTCCTTTAAACCATACTTCCCCTGCTACGCCACAGGCCTTCGGGGAATCTATACTGTTTTTAAAGCTTCCAGTTGATTTTAATGCATATTCAGGTTTGGGGGCCACTGTCCCAAAGCGTATAGCAGGTATTCAGAAACATCTGTTCAGAGGAGGAAGGAGCTCTTGTCTTCCTGTGGCATTTAGCCTGATTCCTTGTACTTAGCAGTTGTTCAGTAAATATTGACTGACAGGATTGAAGTGTATTTTGAGTTCAGTTACCACCGCCTCCCAGCCCTTCTTGGCAGAGGGTGCGGCCATCTGCTCGTCCCTAGGCTCTCGCTGTGCGGTGGATGGGCTGCTGCTCACCTGGACCCCGGATGGGCTCACTGGCTGGTCTCCCTCTGATCCCTGCAGCGTGCCGCAGCCTGAGTGATTTTTTCCCCTTTATTCAAATCTGTTCATGCCGTTCAGCAGTTCCCTCTTGCCTGCGGCATAAAATTTACTGTGGGAGTCTTTAGGGCCCCTCATGGCCTGCGCTGACCCTTGCTTTCCTAGCTCGTCGAACTCTATAGATAGGTGCTGAGGCCGGCTGTGCGCCCGGCACTGCCGAGGGGGCAGAAGAGTGCACACACCCTCTCCTGACTTCCCCAAACCTACTCAACAGTCCCTGCGTACAGTGTACTCATTTTCTGTTGGTTTTTTCTCAGCGTTCCTTCTGCTTAGACTGCCCTGCCCACACCCATCTTTCATGTGTTGACTGAAGCCAAGCCTTCCAGGACCCCTGTCAATAATAAATTGTCACTTCATCTTGTGACACTCTGTACGCACCGTCAGTGTAAGGCCTGCCATCATGGCCTCCAGTTGTCAGTTACCAGTCCTCTTTCTTCCCTTGGACTCTGGCCCCTGGAGGGCAGAGGCTTGCCTTGCTCCCGCAGTCCCTCCAGCTCTGAGCACTGAGTCTGACCACGCCAGTCATGAGCGCATCTGCTGGGTAAAAGTGATACAGGAATGAAGGTTATTTTGTGTGTGCCAAGAAGGCACATCCAGGTGCTACCCAGTAACTGTGATCTGTGAAGGGTTCTGTCACACAGTGGTAGAGTCTCCTGAAAGAAGTCATGCTTGGATTTTCCAGTTATGAGGATGTTCTCATGACCTGTAATGGTCCTTTCTACAATATGCTACTCTAACTGCAGGACTAAGATCTTACTCTAACTGCAGGACTACTCTAACTGCAGGACTAAGATCTTACTAAGTGTTAACAGTTGGCCTTTTGCTGACCATTCTAACTGAACAATCTAAGAGAAGAATCGGAGAACCCCACAGAAGTGAGTGGGGCTTACAGTCTGACACCCTAGAGTATTTATGTTAGCTTGAGGCGAAATACTGTATTCCCTAAATAGAGGCAGAGCCTTGCAGGGGGTTCAAAGTGCTCTGAAGTGGGGTGTTTTGGAACAAGCAGTGATTCTGAGGTAAAAGGACAAAGTAGATGACGTCAGAATAGAACTAAGCCAGAATGGAAGCCGCCTTTTTGAACCACATAGTATGTGTTTTGCCAGATCTGAGACTATCCAGTCAGGCTGGATAAAGAATTGAAATAATCTTACAGAAACCAAACTGGGTGAGAATGTAAGAATCAGGAGAGAAATTAGCTCAGAACAGAGAGACCTCAAGGAAGGCAAAAGAAACATCAACAAAGTCTGTTAATTGACTTATAACCCAGTGAAGGACACACTCCTGCATTCTGTGCAGGGGGCACAGAGTACAGGGGGCATTCTCCCCTCAGGGGCACAGAGGAAGCGGTAACCATTTCATTTCATTTCACATTTATTTATAGGTTTAACCCCCCAGAGTTCTAGAAAAGATTCAGGAAAGTTACCATTAAAGGCAGGGTAACCAAGAGTAGAAGAACTACACAGTTGTCACACCAGAAACCCAGGCTCACAGTGGCCACCACCATTGATAATAAAAGTCTGTTCTAACTTGTCCAGAGAATTAAGAGAAACTTGGGGAGTATATTCTCATTATCCAAATTAGAGAATGTATTAGTAAATGTGTACTTTTTCTTATGGCTGAGTGAGATAAAGGAATTTATCAAATGAACCCTTACATAAAGGATGCTAAATAACATAATGGGCACAGCTTATAATTGCTTCACAAAACAGGTAAAAAGAGCTGCTTTATGTGGCCAGTCTGGTCTCTCCACCTGAGTAAATGCTGTGAGCTCAATATTACACTCCAGCGCTAGGAAGACATTGCCACTGCGAATTAAAGAAACAGCAGCAAGCCGTGCGACTTCCTGCGCGTCACTCGACAAGGGCCAGAGAGACTGGATAAACATCTGGTTTGTATATGCTGTGCACCAGAGGGGTTTTTCGTTTGCCGGTTTTATTTTGTTTTAACTGGAGGAGTAATATATTAGTGTGTAGTGAAATTAGTTCAGTGAGTTGATGTTACTATTTTAAAAATGAAAGATAACAGAAAGGACAGAATGCATCGCGCCCACAAAGGGTCAAGTTTCAATTTCACTTGTGTCATTAATGTGTCGTGTATTTATTGTAGGTAGGTACAAAAGCCCCTGCTTTGGACTGCTCCTCACAGGAACAGTAGTTGGTAGGCCCTGGCCATTCCAGGCTGACTATAGAACACACAGAGTGAAGAGCAAGACCTAGTCTCTGGGAACTAGTCTCGGCGACAGGGTCCTCAGACCGGAACAGGCCACTCACTGTGCCTTTAAATTGTGCTAATTTAGGAACCTGTGGTGAGACTCAGCCTGTGGACTCAGAAACATACTGTCCTGGTTTCATTTTTCGCCTTCAGTACCTCTCAGAGTTCCTTTTGAAAACGCTATTCTCCTTTGCCTGGCTTGCTTTATTTACTTGCTAACTTGAGCTTTAATGAAAGGGACATCAAAGGAGGAATGGGATGGGCGCCCCCAGTGGTCAGACCTGGTCATGCAGACTGTGACTTTCCATTGAGAGACCCTTGGAAGCCACAAACTAGGAATGTCTTCCAGACCTTGCTGCTTCTATGAGCAGGCAACACCTTTGCATACAGCTACTGCTTACTTAGGGAAACTCTTTAGAAATCCTTTTCTGGCTTTATGAATGGCGTTTGGATCAGATCATCGGGCCTGTCTTTGAAAATAGGCAGGAGACTTGCGGTGGGACCATGACACTGCCCAGGTCTAGGGGTTCCACGCAGCAGCCGTGAGTGATGGTGAGACCCTTAAATGTTGTACCTCCCCCCACCCAGATTCAGACATATATGCATATAGCTACAACTTCGGAGAAAGAGTTCTGAGAGGCCTTCCAACTGGAGTAACTTAGCAACAGCATGAGAAACAGACTGCAGTGAAATAAAGATTTAGCATCTCCTGTGGACTCCAAGTCTTGTAAGCAACAACAGAATGAGATAAGAACGTTTCTTTTCATACACAGATTGTTTTCAAAGAGGTTGAAAATAATCTAGAAATAAAGAGGCTACTTGGGGAAGAGTCTGACCATTTCTCTCCTCTGTTTCAGATGACAGTCATGTCCCTTTCCAGGGACCTCAAGGACGACTTTCACAGTGACACAGTGCTCTCCATTTTAAATGAGCAGCGCATCCGGGGCATTTTGTGTGATGTCACTATCATTGTGGAAGACACCAAATTCAAAGCCCACAGCAATGTCCTGGCTGCTTCAAGCCTTTATTTCAAAAATATCTTTTGGAGCCATACAATCTGTATTTCCAGCCACGTCCTGGAGCTGGACGATCTCAAAGCCGAAGTGTTTACGGAAATCCTTAATTATATCTACAGCTCCACAGTCGTCGTCAAGAGACAGGAAACAGTCACTGATCTTGCAGCTGCAGGAAAAAAGCTGGGAATCTCCTTCTTAGAAGATCTGACCGATCGCAGCTTCTCAAATTCCCCAGGTCCCTATGTATTCTGCATTACTGAAAAGGGAGTGGTTAAAGAAGAAAAAAATGAAAAAAGGCATGAAGAACCAGCCGTCACTAACGGGCCAAGGATCACAAATGCGTTTTCCATCATTGAAACGGAAAATAGTAATAACATGTTTTCCCCACTGGACTTGAGGGCGAGTTTCAAAAAGGTCTCTGACTCCATGAGAACCACGAGCCTTTGCCTGGAGAGGACTGATGTCTGTCACGAGGCAGAGCCTGTCCGCACCCTGGCGGAGCACTCCTATGCCGTTTCTTCCGTGGCCGAGGCCTACCGGAGTCAGCCTGTATGTGAACATGCTGGCAGCTCACCTGATAAAACAGGGAAAGAAAACGGTGAGGCTCTTGCCGCAAAACCGAAAACATGCAGGAAGCCAAAGACACTTTCCACACCCCAGGATTCCGAACCAACCACAGAAGAGATGCCACCCCCACCAGTAACCAACGTGGAGGTTCATCAGGAAAGCAGTCCACAGCCAGCTGCCGTGCTTTCTGGTTCAAAGTCGCCCAACAATGAAGGAGAGGTCCTTCTTCCCAGGGAAGATGAAAACAAGTCCTCTGACGTCCCTGGGCCACCAGCGGCGGAGATTCCACCTCTCATTTACAACTGTAGCTCTTGCTCCAAATCCTTTGACAGTAGCACTTTGCTCGGCGCCCACATGCAGCTGCACAAGCCGACCCAGGAGCCCTTGGTGTGCAAGTACTGCAACAAACAGTTCAGCACCCCGAACAGACTGGATCGGCACGAACAGATCTGTATGAGGTCAAGCCACATGCCCGTTCCGGGAGGAAATCCACGCTTCTTAGAAAACTATCCTACCATTGGACAAAACGGAGCTTCCTTCACACGTCCAGAGTCTTTATTATCTGGAAACAGGCTTGGTGAATTTTCTAATACTGGAAGTACCTTGCCAGAAATGGACCACATGGTTAAATTTGTTAATGGGCAAATGCTCTACAGTTGTGCTGTATGCAAGCGTAGTTATGTGACTTTATCCAGCCTTCGCAGACATGCAAATGTCCACTCATGGAGAAGAACGTACCCTTGCCATTACTGCAACAAAGTGTTTGCACTGGCGGAGTACAGGACAAGACACGAAGTTTGGCATACGGGAGAAAGGCGGTATCAGTGCATTTTCTGCCTTGAAACTTTCATGACCTACTACATACTCAAAAACCATCAGAAGTCTTTCCACGCCATAGATCATAGACTTTCCATCAATAAAAAAACCGCAAATGGAGGCTTAAAGCCTAGTGTCTATCCGTATAAACTTTATAGGCTCTTGCCTATGAAATGCAAGAGGGCTCCTTATAAGAGCTACCGAAATTCTTCCTATGAAAATGCTCGAGGAAACAGTCAGATGAGTGAGCCTGCACCTGGTCCCTATGTTATTCAGAATCCATGCAGCTCCGAATTACCAACTCTGAATTTCCAAGACAACGCAAACACCGTGACCAACCGTCCCGCTGTCCCACTGGAAACATCCGCATGTCGGGACAGACCCATTTCTGCCAATGTCCAAAATGCAGAGGGGACCAAATGGGGAGAGGAGGCCTTGAAAGTTGACCTTGACAATAATTTTTATTCAACGGAGGTGTCAGTTTCTTCCACTGAAAACGCTGTCAGTTCGGACCTCCCAGCTGGGAACGTGCCCGCTTTGCCTCTGAGTAATGGCGGTGAGAACTCAGCCTCCGTGATCAGCTACAGTGGCTCGGCGCCCTCGGTCATCGTTCACAGCAGCCAGTTTTCGTCGGTGATCATGCACAGCACCTCCGTGGCTGCCATGTCCGGCACCAACCACAGAGTCCCTTCAGATCCACCTGTCAGTCAGCCCGGGCAAGGTGACAGCAAACCTGAGCCAGACAAAGTGGGGAGAGTGGTCAGCAGACCCAAAAGCATTAAGGAGAAAAAGAAAATCGTCCCATGTAACAGGGGAGAAATGCCAGAGGAATCAAGCTACGTTGCCGACCCTGGAGGGTCATTGAGCAAAACCACAAATGTCATTAAAGAAACCAGTAAAATTGAAACCTACATCGCAAAGCCTGCTCTCCCCGGAACCTCCACAAACAGCAACGTCGCACCTCTTTGCCAAATAACAGTCAAAATTGGGAATGAAGCCATTGTGAAAAGGCATATCCTAGGATCTAAATTGTTCTATAAAAGGGGGAGAAGACCCAAGTATCAAGTGCAGGAAGAGACTTTGCCACGAGAGAGTGACCCGGAAACCAACAGAGACAGCCCGCTTGAGCTCTGCCAATCCGAGTGCGTGGAGATGAGTGAAATGTTCGATGACGCAAGTGACCAGGATTCCACTGACAAGCCATGGCGCCCTTACTACAACTACAAACCCAAAAAGAAGTCCAGACAGTTGCGAAAAATGAGGAAAGTCAACTGGAGGAAAGAACATGAAAACAGGAGCCCAAGCAGTAAGTATAAATACCCAGCAGAACTGGACTGCGCTGTGGGGAAGGCTCCTCAAGAGAAGGCCTTTGAGGAAGAAGAAAATAAAGAGATGCCCAAGTTGCAGTGTGAGCTCTGTGATGGAGACAAGGCCTCAGGGGCTGGCAACCAAGGCAGGCCCCACCGGCACGTCACCTCCAGGCCGTATACCTGCGAGCTCTGCGCCAAGCAGTTCCAGAGCCCGTCCACACTCAAGATGCACATGAGGTGTCATACCGGAGAGAAGCCATACCAGTGCAAGACCTGTGGGCGGTGCTTTTCCGTGCAGGGAAACTTACAGAAGCATGAACGCATCCACCTGGGTGTCAAGGAGTTCATCTGCCAGTATTGCAACAAGGCGTTCACGCTGAATGAGACCCTCAAAATCCACGAAAGAATCCACACCGGCGAGAAGCGTTACCACTGTCAGTTCTGCTTTCAGAGTTTTTTGTACCTCTCCACAAAAAGGAATCACGAGCAGAGGCATATTCGGGAGCACAACGGTAAGGGCTTCGCCTGCTTCCAGTGCCCCAAAATTTGCAAAACAGCTGCTGCCCTTGGCATGCACCAGAAGAAACACTTATTCAAAAGCCCGAGTCAGCGGGAGAAATCAGAAGGTGATGTGTACCAGGAAAACTCAGATCCGCTGGAGAATCCACAGTATATGGATTCAGAAGACAATGACCAAAAGGATAATGTACAAACCATTGTTGGAAACCTTTGAACGGCGATACTTGGGGGGGGGAATCTTCAAAAATATAAGTTGATGGGTTTGTTTATTATTTTTTTTTAGTTAGCTATTTTCTTCTGGTTTTGTTTTTAAGTTTAGTTTTATTTCACCTAACAGTCATGAAGGAGTGAATTGTAAAAACGAAAATCTCATTTGTGAAAATTCCAGAAAGAGGATCCTAATCTCTGCTTTGGGTTTTAGTATTAACATCTTGCAAAGTGTGCAAAAACAAAATAGCTGACTTCGCCAATATCCCAAGTATCTTGTGAAAGTTTATGAAGTTCTTAGCTGTGGTATTTCTGCCAGTGGGGGAAAAAGTTTCATTTTAGCCTAATTTAAAACTTTCTGGTAAGTGCTAATAGGAACTGGCTGCTAAACTGTCTTTAGTCACTGGAGAAAATAAGGGTTAGACATCATGAAAATGTCATCGTCATAAGTAAGTTAAAAGGTAAATGAGCTGTAACAGCCATTCCCATTCAGCTTCTGCACTGTTGAAAATTGTTTAAATTTAATGGATACATATTAAATACTTAATATAGCTAAAAATATGTGTGAAATGAGTAACCTAAGTAGGACATTCATGTATTAGAACTACTTTTCTGCAACACAAACCTTGTAAAATACATATATAAATCACTATGACTTTTAACTGTCCATGTCCCCTGTAGAGAATTAGAATGATGAGCAATAGGTCTGCAAATAATGAGGACTGATGTAAAAACCAGTAGAAAGCATTTTGAATATGACTTAAGAGCACGTGTATGCTTTTAGATGGAATGCTGTTCTCTTGACATTACGGCTGAGCTGTTATTTGAATTGGTCTATTCAAGTCACAGAAAACATAGGTCATGCCTTATCTATGGGGGAAAGCCTTCCCAGAATTTACCTGTGGTTACCTGTGCTGTGTATTCCTTTGCAATGGCCTCATCTCAGGAAATGAAGAAGGGTCAAATTCTTCTGAAACTCCCCGCAGTCTTCCATCCATCACAAGGCCATAAATGTGGAGGTCGGTCCCAGACAGATTTAACCAGTCTCAAGGGTTCAAGTAAAACCTGTCACCTCCTATTCCACTGAAGGAGTGTCCAGGAAATTTAGTGCAAGGCATGCACACAGTGGTGAGTGCCCAGACACTTGAAAGGGACAGAAAATCCAGTCCCTACCATGGTTAGCTTCCTTGGAGATTGCGCAGCCCCCAAGTATACACTAGTATAAACCAAAAGGACAACAGAAACACTCCCCTGCCCCACCCATGAAGGACTCGAGCCGGCAACTGGAAGGGATGACTTCCTTGCCTCAAATAGTAGCTTTGCTTGGGGGTGGGGAGAAAGATAAAATGTGGATGAGGGAGATAAGGTTCCATCACTTCCGTGACTCAAGTATATCCGCAAAGTCAGATGCCTTGTCTTCATGTCTGCAGACATCTAGCCCCTTTGCTAAAGCACCCACTTACGTTTCACGGTGTTCTCTTACGCTGACCCATACCGGCAACACTGCCCTCAAAGTCTAATTGCCCTACAGGATGTTCCATCATCTGGACTAGGTTCCCGGGAAGCTGGAACTCATGAGTCTTACTTTTTAAACTGCCGCGATAGGAGGCAGAGAGAAAACATTCCTACCCTTTGATCACCAGTATGAACAGAATCCAGAAACTGGTTCAAGGGTAGCCTGCAGCCATTCGTGTTCTTGGGATTTGATAGATGGAAACCCAAGGTTATCCAGCGTTGCGAGGTTACCGCCATGAAGAAGTAGCTCTCAGGACTCCAGTTTCTCTCCCAATGTTGTGATGTCACCATGAAGAAGACCTAACATGGATTTGGGTGGGCAAGAAAGCATTTACACACCCAGAAATGGACACGATCAAAGCTGACCTTTGAATGCTGTAGTACTTTGCTGTTAAGTAACCCCAGTATTGTGTCTGCATTTATCTTTTGTTCCTCTACTTTCACTCACATACAGTATTATGTAATAGAAGAAAATGCAAATGAATTCAACTTTATTTTATACATTGTATATATGTATACCTGCACTATTCATTTGGGTTTTGTTAAAGAGATTGTCACAAAGGGCTTATGAAAATCATTTTTGAATTGATAAATTAGAATATCGAGTAAGCAATCCTGTGATCTACTAATTTGTTTCAACTCAATTAGGATTATTAATCAAGAAAAATAATTGTGTATTTTAGTCATTTTGATTTGAGGTAACTCCAAATATAAAATTATACTACATGTAGTGATGTCTCCCAGCCCTTACATGTGGATATTTTTAAAGTGGACTTGTATGCTGATAATTCTAGACCAAAGTAAATATGGCAGAATATTTATACATGAAAAAATAATTTTGCAAATATTTTCTATAATTGTATTATTCGTTTAAAATGTTGACAGCTTGTGTTAGTTTCAGGGAGGGGTGTATATTTTGATAAAAAAATACTTGACTTTGTAATTCTGTATATTCTATACAATTTATAGCAGAGCCGTTTTAAGACAGCCTTGTCAGATTTTTTGTTAATTGTGAAAACTTTATGATGAGTGATGTTTAAGTATGCATTGAGTACCTAATGACCAACTAGGATTAAAGTAAGTGTAAGCAGTGAACATAACTGTATGCTGTACAAGATATATTGTAATTTGCTGTTTTAGCATCTGTATTTTGGTTAGAAGATATTATTAAATGCAGATGTTAAGGGTTGGAAAAAGTCTAATTTTATTTTTAGAAATAATGAATATAACTTTGTTTTTGCTTGATTAAAATAGCTTGTTCCTATGTTAAGTCTCTTTTTAAATGTTTTAGTGGTAATTTCCGTGCAGCCAAGCGGCTGTTTCATCTGTGTGAGTTACAGCATTATTTCACACAGTATTCCCTCAACTCACTTCTTTTTCCTCACTTGTTGCATTCCGTGATACCTGCCTACATGCTTAGTACTCAAACGGAATATGACATTTAAAAAAAAAAACAGAATAAGAGTAGTTGAAGTCTCCTGCTAATTTGCTAATGGTATCAAGATGAATCGAAGAGTATTGGAAGTACTCTGCTATACTCACCCACAGGAAACAAATCATGTTTGTGGGGTACCAGGCTCTTGACAGTGGTCTCTGCACAGACTGTTCCATCCAGTCCTTCCCAATGGCCCTGGAAAGTAGATGTCATTATCCACATTTTATAGTGACTTTGAGAAGGTCCCAGAGCCAGACAGAATCAGGATCCCAACCCAGGGCTGCCCAACACCCATGTCTTGTTCCTTCTCAACACCTCAGTGAGTAATGCTTAATGTAAACCAAACAGAGTGAAGAGGAAAGACACGACAAAGCAGTTCAGCTGTAGGATGGCAGTGGTTACCATGGCGGCTTCTAGGAGGCCATGTTAGGCTCAGCTTCCCCAGACTTGTTGCAAATCTCCTTCCTGAGGCCTCCATACTTTGGGTATTTGGCTCTTCTTATATCTTGAGATATTGCCCTATAAAATCAGTTTTTAAGAGTTTGTAATTTTTTTAAAGAACACAGACTGAAGCCCTGACTGGTGTGGCTCAGTGGATTGAGTGCCAGCCTGTAAACCAAAGGGTCGCCAGTTCAGTCCCAGTCAGGGCACATTCCTGGGTTGCAGCCCAGGTCCCCAGTAGGGGGAGTGTGAGAGGCAACCACACACTGAAGTTTCTCTCCCTCTCTTTCTCCCTCCCTTCCCTTCTCTCTAAAACTAAATGTAAAAGTTTTTTTAAAAAATACAGACAAATTATAACTTAGTGCTATTACCGGTATAGCTAGGAATTTTTCACATAAAGAAAAAGTCTGCAGTATGGAATTTTCTCAGAAAACTAAAAATGGATCTGCCTTTTGACCCAGCAACTCCACTGCCAGGATTATATCCTAAGAACCCTGAAACACCAATCCAAAAGAACCTATGCACCCCAATGTTCATAGCAGCACAATTTACAATAGCCAAGTGCTGGAAGCAACCTAGGTGCCCATGAGTAAATGAATGGATCAAAAAACTATGGTACATTTACACAATGGAATTCTCTGTAGCAGAAAGAAAGGAGCTCCTACCCTATGCAACATCATGAATGGAACTGGGAAGCGTTATGCTGAGTGAAATAAGCCAGGCAGTGAAAGACAAATACCACATGATCTCACCTTTAACAGGAACCTAAACAAACAAACAAACAAACAAGCAAAATATAACCAAAGACACTGAAATAGAGAACAGGCTGACAGCGACCAGAAGGGAGAAGGGAGGGAATTTCAGGGGCAGAGGGTGAAGGGTTTACAGGAACAAGTACAAAGAACACACAGACAAAAACAAAGTGGGGGTGGAAATGGGAGGGAGGTGGGGAGGGCTGGGGGCGGTGGGCTGGGATGGGAGTAAAAGGCAGAAAACTACTTGAACAACAATAAAATTAAATTAAAATAAATTAAAAAATATCTGTTCCATTGTCACAGACTATACTCTAACCTCAGCTGATTATCTTCCAAAGCATGCAGTTGGTCACAGTGTGCAATGTGACTGCCAGTGGCTCAAGCACCACAATTCATCACCTAATGAATTGTGGGAAATACTGTATTTTTTGGACTATAAGACACACTTTCCCCAAATTTGGGAGGAAACGGGGTGCGTCTTATAATCCAAATGTAGCTTGCCTGGCTCGCTGTGGCGAGGGGGGTAGCAGTGGAGCAGGATCACATGTTATTAAATATTTTACCACATTTTTTCCTTCAATTTTTTCCCTATTTTACTCTAAACCCTAGGTGCGTCTTATGGTCAGGTGCATCTTATAGTCCTAAAAATACAGTAATTAAAATTTCCAGTCCTGCCCTGGCTGGTGGGGCTCAGTGGTTGGAGCATCTTCCCATAACCTAAGGGTTGCAGGCTCGATTCCCAGTCAGTGCACATACCTGGCTTGCAGGTTTGCTTCCCAGTCCAGGTACGTGGGATCCCTGGTAGGTCCATGTGCAAGAGGCAACCAGTTGGTACTTCTCACTTGCATTGGTGTTTCTTTCTCTTCCCCTCTCCCTCCCTTCTTTTCTCTTTAAAAGCAATGGAAAAAAATGTCCTTGGGTGAAGGTTAAAAAAAAATTCCAGTCCTACTGGCTGGTCAGTTCCATTAATTTTGTATTTGAAGGGCAATTCAAAACTAATCCCCCCCAAATTTTATAACTGCTGTTTGCTAAAACTCACTGCAGTATCTAGCAAAAACAGATTTCATATGAATTTATAACAATTGAGAAGGTAACTGGACTAAAAAGATGACAAATAACACTGCAAATCAATCCTGTCGACACATATTCTCTTACTACTTTAGGTGTTTCCATTCCCAGCGCCCCTCTTCCTCTGTTCTCATCACCTGTTGGTTGGTTCGGTCCCACTCCCTCTGCCTCCATCAGCTCCCCCGCAGAGGCAGTGGCTCTTCCCCTTCCCTCTCTGTCTGAGAAGTCCTCGTGTTCCCCGCCCCGATCCCTGGCTGTCTGCTAACCTCCTCCTGGGGAAGCAGGCCCCTTCGGCCCTCCCTCCCTCCCCAGTTCGCAGCCCTTGATCCGACTCTTCAAGCAAGCTGGTCGGTGCACAGGAGAGTTGGCTTGGTGTGCAATCTCTAAAATGAAACGCTCGGAATTTAGACAACTAATGGGAAAACTGGTTATATCAGAAACATGACTTTGCTTTTTTTATTGTTTAATTCTTGACATCCAAGACATCAAATAATTGTTTTTTTTTTTTTTTAGAATGTTTGGCTGAGAATTCAACAGCGCCTTTTTTGTTAATTTTGAAAATTATGACTTCTATGTAATTATTCTATGTCAGCAATTTTTCACCTTTTTCATCTCCTGGCACGCAAACTAATCACTAAAATTTTGCAGGATACCAAAAATATATCTTTTGTTGCCAATCTGACAAAAAGAAGGTATAATTTTGATTTATTTACACCGGACAGCTGTTGTGTTAGCTGTTGTCATTTTTTTATTTGAAACCTAAGGGAAAAGAGGTCGGTGCCCCTTACTAAGTAGGTATTGCATGTTTTAAAAAGGCCCGTGGCATACTGGTTGAAAATAGCTGTTCTGTGTAATCTTTTAATAGGAAACGTTTCAAGCATATGCTATGGCTGGGACCAGGGAGTGAGGACCTGAGGCGCCCAGCAGCCTCAGGAAGAATCAAGCTCCTCTAGTGCCCCCTGCTGTACGATGTCATAGCCCTGAAAGTCTAGGTCATCCCTTACTTTATACACATCCTGGGGCATCTAGTGGGAGGACAAGGAAATGACATCTCTACTTCAGAAGGGTTACTCACTGCACATGAGCTGTGGGGCATTGCCAGAGAAAAGCTGACTCACCTGCAAGAGGCCAGTTTCCCAAATTCTGACAACCCAAGAGGGTGTGTAGCTTAGGTCCTGTTCATTTCTAGCTTCTCAGTCTTACTGGACCAAAAGGCCAGCTTCCACACATCGATTTGGACATGCCCAACTTTTGCATAAACGACGTAAGAAGAGCGGCAGGCCCTTTCCCAGGTCATTTCTGATGTTTCTCTTCCTAAAAACCAAAATGTGGGGCCACTATTTTTGTCATCTCGCATAGTAATCGGAACCAGCCTCCACCACTACTGTTTATACGAATATGACAGTATTCCAGCCATTGGGAACTCCTTACCACTCGGTATCATTCTAACACCCAGGCAGGAAAGCCCCTCCCTGGCCTCACCCAGAGCCCCCGACTCCACGAGGCAGAGTCTGCAGGGCCCACAGGGACATGCCTGCCCAGAGTCTGTACCCATCCCAAACCACACTCGACCCGAGAATTCCCTGCCCACTTCCAGAGCCTGCTCAGGCCTCTTCCCCACCAGTGTCACTGTCCTTGGCCCTGGGGACAAGCAAGCTGTTTGCAGGGGATGTGGACAGTTTGTGATGCTGTGTCAGGGTCTATGTGTGTGTGAGGCACCTAGCAGTACAGGAAGGAGCAGATTTGGGGGTAGGAAGAAGGTACAGGAGCCAGACCTGGGCCCAGCCCTTCTCGGCTGGTCTCCTTCCAGCCAGAGCACCAGAGAGCCTGGGAATTCCAATCTCTAACCTGGCCTCCCAGAGTGGTATGAAGGTATGTTTGTCGAGGGAAGGGAAGAGAGCATGTCTATTTAAGAGCTTGTGCCTGATTTAATTTTTAAATATTTAGACACATGATCTATAGGCTTCTATCTATGCACTTGCCCTCGGCCCTGCAAATGTTTGGTGGGGGCTAGGGGGGCTGTCACTACTCCCCCAAGTACCGGGTTTTCATCACACTATGTCTCTGTGCAAGCTCCTGGCCCTATTGAAATGTCCATTTCCACCCCCATCCTCTCCCACCCACAAATACCATCATTTATCAATGCCCAGTTCACGAGCCCCTCCACAGCTTCTTCCATACAGTACCGTATGAGCCAGCCCCTCGGACCTCTGCTTACCTTTGTCTCCGTCACACCACGTCTCTCTGGGATGATCCATTTCGGTCCCACCACTGCTGTCAGACACCCAGTTCCTCCCAGAGCTGCCCAGTAACAGCCCAGAGCTGACGTATTTAGTCCTACGCTCCCAGCATCAGCACGGTGCTCTCAAACATGAATCACCTACAGGGAGTGCGGATTCTCCATTCTGGGGTGCCCAACCAGCAGGTTTGTTGGGGACAGAGGGTTTTCCCAGGATGGGGGACTTTCAGTGCTAAACAGAGACAATCTTGGGAAAACTGGGGTAATTGGTCACCCTAATGAGGAAGAGCTTCTTTGGAAAGGCGAAAGGCCCCAGCAGCCAGGGCAGAAGCACTAATTGGCCGATTTAAGTTTGAAACACTAATGGGACTGTCAACTCTCCACCACGCGCTCCTGAGGAGTAAGGAAAGAGCTATGCCATATGGAAGTCTGGCCAGGCTGTGCGAGTCCGGGCTGGGAGAATGGGGGCGGGGGGTGACCATCTCCAGACTGCTACTGAAACCCTTGAATTATTTCACAAAGACTCCCTCTAGCCTCATTTCTCTGAAGACCCTCCTGGGGAACCCAGCTCATCCTTCGCCTTCCAGCTGCCCACACAAAGCGTTTCACAGAGTCCACTCTAAGTACAAGCGATGGCCTGTTTGATTCCTTCCAGCCCTCTCCCCGCCCCACTACTGTTCACCCCCCTTCCCCAGTGTACCATGCTAAGCACGGTGGATAGCTATGGGCTTTCCCGCTGAGTCCTTTTCTGTTTGTATGGTGAAAGCACCAGAATTTCCTTGAGAAACCACACCTTACTCCCTTATTCCTCTGCCCTACCACTCTCAGATCCTTTGTGTTGGCTTCAGTCTCGGGCTGGTTCTCTCCTATGGGTGGCAAAGATGTCCACGCTGAAGGGAATAAAGCCTCCCCCACCCCCCTCAAAAAAAAGTAATGTCCAAAGAGAGCAAAGACACTTCTGTTAATAACCTCCTCCAAACATCAGAGTCTGAATTGAAACCCAGGACATTCACCCGACGTCATCCGGGACACTCTAAGATCGATTATGCACCTCCTTCTCGGACACGCTGAGGAAAAGTCAGTGGACGTGACCTCGAAACACGCTGCGTGCGGCTGCAGCGGAGCCAGGCAGTGTGCCCGAAGCTTTCGGCCCTGCTCCTCAGAAGAACCTGGAAAGGAGGCGTTGCTGTCACCATGTAATAGGTGCAGAAAGCCGGAGGTCACGGGCTTCACTGTGAGTGACGAGAATCCACGGTGGAAACGAGAACCCAGCTACTGGCAGCTCCTCAGCCTCAGGTGCCAGCGTGCGGCTGCCCAGACGGCGGCCTTTCGGGTCTCCCGGTCCCCACTGGGCAGCGCAGGGAGCGCGGGGCCGTCACTTCCCAGTGGCCTCATCTGATCACTCGACAACTCCTACAGGTGAAGGCAAACACACAAGAGTGAGTGGCTCCAGCAGCGAGGACATTTGTAAACACCCTCCTACTCCTATTACTCCAGTTTCCAGAAACTCTCATGGTTAGGGGGAATAACTGCTTCGTACTTAATCGGAGTGGAAAGCAGGCTCCGTGGAAACGCACTGGTATGTGCTTGTGTACTACGTGCGTGGTGAAGAGCCAGTATGTGTGTACTGTAAAAAAATTTTTTTTCTCAAACAGTATGAAAGGATACACAGAGAAACACGAGCGGCCCTCTCGACCCCAGGTGTCTCCCTGGCGGCAGATCTCGGGCAGCCCTCCTCAGGTATCCTCCGCGCATCAGGCCTAAGTGGGCCTATGAACTCCTGCATTTCCTGTTTCTTTTTTCGCACAAATAAAACACAGTGCACATAGCGTTCGATATTTTATTATTTAACAGTGAATCATGGAGAACCTTCCACGGTGGGTCACATGGATCTGTCTTATCCTTTTTTTTTTTTCTTTTTCGAATCTTCATGGGAGCTTTATTCATGTGGTTGGCAATTTGAGAAGACGGCAGGTGTGTACCCTGACAGACCATCTTAAATTCCATTTTAAACCGACCATTTTTATAAGAAGTGTAGGTAAGGGGTTTGGAATTCAGGGAAAAAAGTTAATCAGATAAAAGCAGCTACATTCTTCCGTCTGTGCCGTGGGCAGTGGGTGTCTCACCTTGGAGCACAATGGCTCAGATACCATCTTGCCGGCTCGCAGTGCTCCTGAGGCACAAAGGTGGAACAGCTTACAGTCTCCTGGAATCAGGGTGGGTCATACCTTCAGTTCCTGGAACTACAGCTTGTACGTGCATTGATGCTGAGCTGTTACCTGAAACTAAAATTTTCCAACTCTTGAGTCCCCCACCTTTACCCCACTGTTAGTCTGAACTATCTTATTTCTGTGAGATCAGTTTCATGTGGAAGTATTCATTTTGCTGTTGAGCACCTATCTTAGCATTAGACCCTCTGGTAGGGGGCTTAGGAATACATTTAATTGCAGATCCACATAAGGGGGCATATTGCATGCCATAACAAGCTATGATAAAGCACAAAACGGTTTTTAGCACAGTTGACCAAAGTTGCACACTCTCCGGCTGGGGCTTCGTTAGTGACTTTTAAGGAAAACATTTCCCTGTCCTTTAGTTACCACAGGTCCCCAATTATAAATATCACAGTAGGTTATTTTCTTATTGATATCCTTAAACTAAGTATAATTTCGAAGGCTTTCCAGGGGAGTACAAACACCTATAGGATATGAAGTGAAAGTTGGTTCATCATAAGTTCCTCCTGCAAGGCAAAATTCAGAGATGTTTAGAACATTTCTGCTAAATATACCAAAATATTTTCATCCCATTTGAAAGGAATAAGTTTTCAATAACGTGGGCTTAAGCAAAAAGTAATTAAAGAATATAAGTCATTGTATTCAAAAGATGACTTTCAGGTCTTCTTGAGGTTCAGCGGCCCATCGTTCCTCTGGTGCTTTCTTTACTCTGGTGTGATGGATCCAAGGTTTTATTTCTGCCAGTTTCACTGTGGTGGGGGTGGTGAGGAGTACGTCCCAAGGTTCAGTCCACTTTTCCCCTAGTTGGCTTTCTGGAGATCCTGTCTTCCAAGTCTTGAGTAGCACCTTATCTACAGGCTCAAAGGAATGCAGCAAACCTGTGGGGGAGAAGTCTTTACTACAGGCAAGGTCATTCATTACAGCTAAGGTCTGACTTACATGTTGTACATATTTCTTTGCCTTCCCTTCTTGATCTATATACATATCTCCCACCCCAATCATAGCCTGAAAGGGTCACCTGTACACAATTTCATAAGGACTCAGTTGAACCCCACTTGGAGGAGCCACCCATATCCTGAGCAGGGCGATAGGTGAAGCTTGATCCCAATGGAGATGAGTTTCTTTTTTTCTTTTGTCTTTTACATTTTTAAATATTGATTTTTTTTTTTAGAGAGAGAGAGAGAGGAAGGGAGAAACAGTGATTTGTTGTTCCACTTATTTATGCATTCACTGGTTGTTGTTTTTTTATTTTAGATTTTATTTATTTATTTTTAGAGAGAAGAGAAGGGAGGGAGAAAGAGAGGGAGAGAAACATTGCTGTGTGAGAGCTACGTTGATCAGTTGCCTCTCACACAGCCCCAGTCAGGACCTGGCCCTCAACCCAGGCATGTGCCCTGACAGGGAATTGAACCAATGACTTTTTGGTTAGCAGGCCGGCACTCAATCTACCCTGCCACACCAGCCAGGGTGGAGATGAGTTTCTTAACACAGTTTGGCTATATTTTTCTTCAAAGTGTGATTCATTTTCTCTACTCTTCCAGAAGCCTGAGGTCTCCATGCCATGAGGAGTCTCCACTTGATTCCTGAAAACTTACTAAACTTCTGTGTAATTTCTCAAACCAAAGCAGGTCCATTATCACTCTGGATGCTGCAGGGCAGGCCAGAGTGAGGAATTATTTCTTTTAGTAAGGCTTTCACTACCTCTGAGGGTTTCTTTGTTTTAGTAGGATAGGCTTCTACCCATCCTGAAAAGGTGTCAGCAAAGACTAACAAATATTTCCACCCTCTGGCCTTTGGCATCTGAGTAAACTCTATTTGCCAGTCCTCAAGTGGGCACTGTCCTTGGTATTGCAGGGGTCTGTCTTGGGGTTGTTCTTCTGATACACAACACATCTAGCAATTACTTTTTGTATGGCTTTAGAAATTCCAGGACCTGTGAGCCACAGTTTAATATACATAGTTAATGAGTCCCTTACACAGTGAGTGGCCTCGTGCAAATGCTTCACGACTGGCTCCACTAAATGTTCAAGGAGCCATACAACTCCTTTCTTATTCTTTCTTCATCCACTATCAGCTCCTTCTTCATCAAAACCCCAGCTCTCAGCTTTCTCTTAAGTTTACAGTCAAATATTCAGGGTCAAGTTGAAACAAATCTAGAACAGGTACCAAAGGCATTACAAATGTTCCTTTAGCGACCCTTTCGCTGCCCGGTCAGCCAGATTGTGTCCTCTAGCCACTTCAGTGTCCTCTGTCTGATGCCCCGGGCAGTGCATAGTAGCTGCCACCTGTAAAGGTAGCTGAAGGGCCTCTAATCATTTTGAGATTTCTGTTATGTGCTTATTCTCCTTTTAATTGGGAGGCTAATAGTTCTTTTTCCTTCCAGATGGAACCACGTGATTGCAAAATGAGGAAAGCTTCCCTGGAGTCGGTATACACATTCATGCTCTTTGTGCACAATAGTTTCAGTGCCCTCATCAATGCAATCAGTTCAGCTTTCTGAGCAGAGGTTCCTGGCAGCAAGGCCTTGGCCTCCACTGCTCCTTCAAGAGCCACAACTATACCCAGCCTCTCTGTTTCTCTTGTCCATAGACTTCTTCCATCTGCATAGACAGTCCAGTCTGCTTCTTCTAGAGGATGGTCCTATAAATCAGTTCTGCTAGAATACTCTTCATCAGTTATTTCAGCACAGTCATGTACTAGTGTAGCCAAGTCAGGCTCCAGGGAGAAGAGAGGCAGGATTTAACTTACTTGCAGTTTTGAGGGAGCCATTGGGATTGTTGAGAAGAATGGCTTGGTACCTGCCCCTTCTTCCAGCAGTGAGTCATGTTTTTCCCTTCCACTCCAGCAGGCTCAACACTTGGTGGGCTGTCCCAAGGAAAACGTCAGCTTCCTGTAAGAGCTCGCAGGTGGCTGACACAACCCTCGAGCAGGCTGGCCACCCCTGGATAGTGTGATCTAATTTCTTTGACAAGTAAGCCGATGGGTTGTGAAATGTCACTAAGCATTTGGGTGAAGACTCCTAGGGCAACGCCCTGCCTTTCATGAATTTATAATAGAAAGAGCTTCAGTGGGTTCTGAAACCCTAAGGCCGGTGCAGAAGCTAGTGCACCTTCAGGGACTCAAAAGCTTTAGTGTACTCTTTTGTCTGCTCTAAAGGGATATATTCTCTGGTCCTTTCACAGCCTTTCCAGTTGAACAGATCTGATGTAGAAAGCAGAGTATATGCCCATAATATCCAGCAGGCTGGCCCTTTGGCTCTACTCCCACTGGAAGTTTTCGCAAAGGGTATTTTCCTGCCCTGGTTGGGGCTTGTCCTCCACCGAATTTGGTTCTCTGATGGGTTCAAGATGGTGACACCAGTTCAGGCTCATTTTCCCCAGCTCCCTCAGCTGAGTAAGGAGGAAGACGCCCCGGGGGTTGGGAGCCATGGGAACCCTGACCATGCTCACAGCTGCCATGATATTCAGATCTTCTTGGTCCCTCTCCTCTGAGCTTCTGCTGTCTTTCACAGGCAAATTCCCTTTTCTCTGGACCATTAATCTATTTCCTTTTAATCCTGCATCCTTATTATGTGAACTTATGAACGGTTCTAGGTAAGGCATTTTGTCCCACTTCCCTGATCTTTGACAAACAGCTCTAATTGCAGTCTAATACAGTAACTTAAGGACCCATTCAGCAGCCAGCGCTCTCCTGAGTTGAGATTATACAATATATAAGCCAAACAGTATTATAATAAAAACCACTTTCTTATTAGTCAGAGGTTTATCAGCATAGGTCAACCAACCAACCAAAACTCACCCCAAAGACCTGTGTCCCAGAATGGAGGCTTCCCCCACCTCATTCCACCAAATAAAGCTCGGTAATATCACAAAAACCAGAAGGCAGCTTTTTACCAGACAGAGCTCTGTAAACCGGAAGGCACCTTAATTCCTGACTAGGTCATGACCCCGGATTCTAACCTGAACCAGAAAGTGCAATGATTCGATCAAACCATGAGGACGACGGGAGGTGCCGAGAGTCAGAGAAGGGGAGTCCCCAAGCAAAATCACTTGGCAGCTGATAGGGAATCTCCAAATCCACACCCCGGGGCCACCCAGTCAAGACGGCCAGTGGGACTCCCCACCAAATACCCAGACTTTCTGGAGAGTCCCAAAGTCTGTCCCAGAAAGGAATTGCCAGAATATGAAACCAGAAAAGCCAGCATTCGAGCTGCCTGTCACCCACTAGAACCAATAAGCAGAGGCAGGGATTGAATCCTTATGGGCACTGTATTCAGATGGCCAGCGATCTGAGAAGACAGCGCGTTATGTGCCCTAACAGACCTTCTTCTGTCTTATTTTTTGAATGCTTGCATAGTACTCCACTCACAAATTTCTAACCAGTGTACTACCGACATACATTTAAATTGTTTCCAATTTGTTTTTCATTTATGCATTTTTAGACAGATTTTTATAACAAAGATGGAAACAAACAGAAAGTTTTCTGCTTAACCCTCATTTATCCAGAAAATCCAATTAGCAGAGGCCCCACTGTATTCTGGGTATTCCTGGCAGTCTGGACAGAATTCAAATGCTGAGCTCTCAAGCAAAAGCTTTTGGAATTAGTTTGCTCTGCATTAAATGCAAACTGAACAGAAGTGCACCTGTCTCAGGGGCCACCTGCTCTTTGAGCAACACAGGGGAGGAAACAAGAGTGTAGGATGGAGCCTGAAAGCAGACACCTCTCTCTCCACGGCACCCCCTCTCTGTGTCCCGTGTGTCCCCTTCATTCAGATCTCTCTGTGTGGACCAGCCTTCTCCGCCCCTACAGGGCTGCAGTGCGAGATGCTGGCCAGCCCTACAGGACCTTTCAGCCCAAGCATCCATCAGAGGTTGGCCATCATTCCTGTGTCTGAACCGCCAATTTCAGGAAAAGGATATCTGATTCCCACCCTCCTCCACCCCCTGTTGAAGGGATTGGATCCCTTTGGTCAGTGAACATGTGGCCCAATCAGCTCTGGTTGAAGGAGAAGAGCCTATTGGAATGTGGCTGCAGAGACCGGACCCTGAGGGCAAACTGAGAGAATCCACCGGAGCAGAGTGGGCTGGGAGAAGCCCTCGAGTGCTCACCTCGTGGTTGCCCAGGGACAAGAGCTGCTTCGTCAGTAACTGCAGCAGCGTGGTCGCTGAGGCCTGTCAGGACTCCGCCGTCCGGCTTTCTAGCCCAGAGTCTCCTGCTACACACGCACCCTGACAGGGGCAGGCAGGTAGGCCTGGCCACGGGTGGGCGCAGGCCCTGTCCGGCAGCAGCATTTCACGCGTCTGTGGTGAGATGACGTGTGGCAACTCGAAGTGTCGGATTTGGGTTGGTGCTTGTGAAGGATGCCTCATCCCCTGACCCACAGAGAGAAAAAAGTGAGCTTATTTTGACAGTGTTTTCACTTCATTTTGTCAAATTTTAAACTAAGAAATTTCATAAACTTGATTGAATATGTGCATCTTGCTCTGGAATATGTTCTTTTTGGGAAAAGCATTTTCTTAAAAAAAAAAA
>PVKM010020294.1:0-23480 GCA_004027735.1 Carollia perspicillata | reverse complement strand
GGGTTGAGCAGAAGTAGGTTTACAGTTGTTCATATGAAAAATAATGCAATAATAAATAATAATACGGGAATAAGCTGTGTTTCGCACACTCATAAATGTAAACCTACCTTTGCCACACCCTGTATAATCCAGTATAACTACATGTTTGAAATGTCCCTTCTACCTTGAGTAGGATGATCGCATCTTTGCTGATGAGTCGGGAACGGAGCTCGTCCGACACTGCGAGCCAGTCCTGCCACAGACACCGGCCAGGGTTCAAAGAAGTGGGAGCTGCCTAAGAGAACCCACACACACCCATGAAGACATGAGTGAGCAGAAGAAGGTCAAGGTCGAAAGTGAGGCTCATGAGAAAGGCCATTTGCCTCTCATCCTGGCTGTCACCTCCCACCGACGCCCACCAAGTTCTACCGTAATCAAGCTAGAAAGCCCTTCAGTTACTTCTCATGATCAAGTTCAGATGGTGCACCATCCAGGTGGCCTGTGCCCCACAGGTCTTCGTGTCTGGCCCCCCTGACTCCATGTTCTCACTGCCCCAATCAGCATGTCCAAAGACATGGAAGAAGAAATTGGAAGGGATGCCACATATCTTGTTTCCATGAGGCCCTACCAGGTGTTTTGAACGACATGGTGTTGAGAACCAAAGTCTGTGCCAATCATAAGCCAAAGGTATGCAGTCAGAGTCTCGCATCAAGGAAACCACCTTCAATGAAGGGCACTCCACAGCCAGGCCCTGCCTCTAGCTTGGCTGGGCATTCTGCACCTGTCTTAGGGGCATCTGTCCGCCAAGGGCGTGAGCGACCACACTGCTCCATGCACCCCCTCAGGGGACAAGCATCTGAGCACTGCTATTGCCTTCCTCTTTGTAATATTCAACACGAAGACAGCTCCAAGTTCATGTAACACTCACGAAAAATGGACTCCTCTTTCAGTCTCCCGAGATAAAACTATATCATAAATTGTTTTGACAGACAGCATGAAACAAAGGTCATTATTATACTAACCAGAAAATTGTGTTTTTTCTAAAAAAAAAATAATAACGATGATGATGTGTTTGAGGAGGAGGAGAACTTTGCCGGCATAGACTGCTTTTTTAATGATGATCTGATCCCATCAAAGTGGTCAGGCTTTTCTGTAAGAACACCCCAAAATGTTCATCGGAGCGATGGTTTCTGTTTAGAATTTGAAATTTCTAAAAAAGAAATATCAGAAGGAATTTCTCTTCTCATGATACCTGCAGATTAGCAAGCTTCAAAATATAAACATTTAACTGCAAATTAAAATATTTGAGGCAAAAAATGAAAGTTCTGGAAACATTGTTTTGCTGGATGTAGCACATTGGGTTACATTTGAAAATTGAGCCACCAAAAAAAAAAAAAAGTAAAGAACTAACATGTAGTAGATAATGGCTTTCTAAGCATAAGGCCAAACCCTTAAGGAAAATAATATATTTTTTAAAAAGTTAAAACTCTCCATTTTAAAAATACTATTAATAATACACTGAGGATACAGTATTTGTAAAATCTATGGTAGGCAAAGGGTTACTATCCTTAATTTATTTAAGAAAATGTTCTTTTACATCAACAGGAAAAAGAGGAGTACTTCATCGAAAAAATAGGGAAAGGGCACAAAGAGGCAAAGTACAAAAGAAAAACAAACACAGGAGTTTGCGGTGAATGTCACCAGCACCACACAATGAGTTTCGCTTTTGGCTATCACACTGGTGAAGGTTAAAAGCCAGCATGCATTCATTCCCTCTGAGGGAGAGACTAAGGGAAGGCAGGCGTTCTCACCCACGGCCAGGTCAGCAGCATTCCTCTGTGGCAGAAACAAAGGTGAATAAGAAAGATCCGGGCCCTGGGGAACTCTGGGGCTTCTGGGAAGAGGAACAGCGGTGAGAGCACCGGGCAGTCAAAGCCTTTGAAGGCTGTTGGTGCAGCTGTCGGGTAGGGCGCCCACGCATAACCCCACTGTCGCCTAACCCCGTGGTGTGGACGTGGGCTAGCGAGGTTGGATTCCAATGTTTCTCAGGTGCACGTGACCTTCAAGGCGTAGTCCAGTGGAAAGACGCAAGGTTGCTGGCGCAGGGCTTCTCCTTGCAACACCCCCAGCGGTGAGGAAGGGGGCCAGGGTCAGAGAGTGCAGCACGTTTTTTTTTTCTCTTACTCAACGCTAAAAATAAGCAAAGAAACAAACAGGTGCAAAACTATTTTTGCTTCATATATGAAAAGGAAACTTAAAAACTTGTAATTTCGTATGAAGAGCAATGTGACACATGGAACGTTTCCTTTCTGGCCCTCCCCAGTGAATTCCGATCTTTAAAAACGTCTTTCTTCCCGCCTTCTGTTATTAGCAATTCCTTCGTCGGCTGCAAAAGGGACCTGGCCTCCCTGGGAGGGTCTCCAGGCACTTCCAGAAATGCTCGAATAGCAATTAAACGGTTTCCAGGCCTTGGGGGGTCTTCGTTTCTGACTTAGTTCAAGAGCGTTATCCTGGGAGGTTTATTGCGCTCTGGAAAATGACGGTCAAATTCAAAGGGCTGACGGTCCCTGTCTTGTCCTCCACTTTCTTCGGATTGCTCGGTGACGGTGTTGTCAGCCCTGGGATCCATCAAACTTGACTTCTGCCATCTGCAAAAGTGAGGTGGGAAGATTCTTCCTTTGTAATGTTTCCATCGTTGTTTCTGATCAGTGATGAAACTCTGAAGCTACCGTTTCTGTAACTTTTCTATTTCTTCTCTGGGTCTGAATACCAAGTACAGAAGGGCCTGGACTTGAATTAAAACAGAGTCTGCGTGGTCTCTTCCTTCGAGGCGCTTAGCAAGGGCTGGAAAAATGGGATGGACTCCGAAAGGTGGGTGTGTTAGCATACACACAGCCTTCCAGGAAAAGACAAAACCCAAAACCAAGAGAGATGACGTGTAAGCAGCTCTCAGCCGGGTACATACTGACCCAGTAACTCTGATTCTGGAATTTATCCTAAGAAAACAGTGAAAGAGATGCTCAAAGCTTCATGCAGGCACATAATATCCCCTCAGTGTTATTGATGATGGTAAAGTTTTAAACTAAAATACTACCCAGCAGCCTGAAATTATTTAGTAGAAGATTATTAGAAAATACTATTTTTGTTTCCTAAGACTTTTCTGGTGCAGAATGTTTTGATCATATATTAAATGAAAATTAGTTTCTAAAGCACTATGTTTACTGTATCCAAATATTTTTAAAAATGTACAAAAGGATGAAAATGACCAAAAGTATAATCATTAAGATGTTAATAGAAATTTTCCTGGGATAGTAAAAATATGGATGTTCTGGTTTATATTGTGAAACTTTCTATAATTCATACATTTTTTACAGGAATGATTGGGAAAATGGATTATCACTTTACGCATTACTTTTGTGGACATACAGGTTCCAAATTATTCCTCAAAATGATAAAATATAGAAATACTTGGGGTTTTTCTTTCGATGAGCATGAGTTATCAGAAAATGACTGTTAAAATTTCACTGTTTCCAAAAAATGCCTTTAGCTTCTCGGTAGAAAATTGCAACCTGGCTCTAGCCGTTCCTGTTATTTCCATTTAAGAAAGATAAAAGAGTGAAATTATGCTCCAGAGCTGTGGAAAGCGTGCCACATTTTAGTGTTTAAGTAAGTTATTCCCAGGTGTGGCTTTGTGATGCCCATCCTGCTCTTTCCACTGAATATTTCTGGCATTATTTCATGTTTCTCGAAGAATCACCCCAATCTGCGAACCGTCTTTGTCTCACCCACTCTCTAACCTCTCACATGAAGTGCTCCTTGGTGCCTCCTTCTAAAAGGATATGGCTATGATTTTAGACCACTTAAACTACATTTTCAAACTGAAATCCTTTTTAATTGCAAAAGCAGTTCCTGATCAGTGTGGGAAAGTTAGAAAATACCAGTAAACCAAAGGAGGGAAAGATCAAATCACATAATTCCGTAGCCCAGAGATCACTCAATCCCATGGTACACTTAAAAACTAGCTGTAATACTATTTCACTGAAACAATTAATCTGCCGGTAGGTACATTCTGCCTGAGAGGGGTTCCTGTCACCCCAGGGGTAAATGTGTCCCGTTACCTGTTTATTTCCACAAGAAGTCAAAGACCAATCAGGGAAATTGCTCTAGTCTAATCTTTCTCCAGGTACAGATGAAAGGCATTGCCGGGCTGTAACTTTCTTACAGGTTCTTTGTTGTGGTCAGCTCAGTCGGTGCGTGATGCCGAGATACGAACTGTTACTACAACTCCTGGGATGAGGGTATGTTATGGCTGGTGATGGTCGTGTAGGGTGAGCTGAGTCCTTTCAGTGTTACTCTCCCCGATTTGCGCCTCCTCTTTTGCTCATAGCGTAGCTCAGATGAAGTCTATAGCCTGAGAAAAACTGTCAAAATGTTCACGAACAATTTATTTTCTGAACCTTTGCATGTCTGATGATGTTTTTCTGCTGCTTTCATATGTGAACCGCTAATTGGCTGTGAGCGAAACACTTCTATCACAAAATTTTCCCCTCCGAAATTATAAATATGGCAGAAAACTTAAAAGCCAGACTGATTTTTTGTTTCTTCATGCTATCTTGTATTCTTACCCAAATAACATACAACTTCTTTTCCTTTATTAATTTTGCCAAGAATGGGTTGAGGCTTTTGAATTTCATAAGTAAACATTTTTTAGCTCCACAAAATTTTCCTTAATTGTGTTAGTTCCTGTGTTCCAATTATTTTGATTTCTGACTTCTTGTCCTGGAAAACCCCATAATCCTCAGGTTCGATGCTTGTTCTTTGTCCTTTGCATCTTTCACATTCTCTTTCATCTCTTTTTCCGTTGTTTTCTTGGAAAGCCTCTCAGGTTGATTTTTCACTGGCACACAGGAGCCCTCAAGTCTGTAAATAGATTCGCCTTTAAATGAGCTTACTATCCTACTCTCCTTACAATTTCTCTTGCTGTTTTACATAGCTTTTCAGTTTCTCTTAAATGTTTCCAGAGAAAATGACTTTTGTTGATTGCATATACTTATGCGGTCACACAACTAGTATTTATTGAGCATCTACTATGTGACAGGCACCATTCTTTGCACTTGTGATGTTACAGTGAACAAAATGGGGAATCTCTAATGGCACATTTTAGCTTGTTTCCCAACTTTCCACATTGTAACGATGACTCTTTGTGTGTTTATACTTGTTTCCTTAGGATATTGCTCTAATACTGATTTTATTGTATAAAGAGGATAACCATTGAAAGGTTTTTCTGACAAATATGCCAAAGTGCCTTCCAAAAGACTCATAGAATTTATATCACATGCCACAGATGCACAGCTATGACCATTTCAACACTCCCTCACACACAGTACATTTCTCTTTTTTAATGAAGACAAAATTCCCCTTCAACCAAACTGGCGAAATAAAAGTCCACAGATTATTAAGTGCACAGATACATCATCAAAAAACAACAAAGAAACGCTCCTAGTTTTCAACCTCAGTACACTCGTATTCAATAAGAAATTTAAACCTACTCTTCATCATTTCTAAAGAGCATCCCTAAAAACTTCAGATATTTATATACAAAGATTTCATTACAAATAATATAAATAAAATAATAAGAAGAAGGAAACAAAATATCTTGGCCGAAATTAAGTCATTCTCATGTTTGGGGAAAACTACAGGCCTGGCTTCCTCATAGAAGCAGTGATTCATTAATGCTAATTGGTGTTTTTTCCATGCAAAGGAGAACACTATTTCAGTTCCTAATCATTCCTCATTACAGTAACGGCAGGCTCGCGTTAATCTGCTGTTCAAGTTTTCAGTCGCAGAACCAGCTGACCTATAATTAAAGGACATTTAGGTCTTAGGAGGAAAGAAAAACAATCCCTAATGACAAACAGATACTGGGACTTACAGCCCGGCTGCCTCACCTCCTCCCGCCCACCGCTGCAATGTGCTGTCAGTCTGACTCCACGCTGCCCAGGGAAACGGGAAACTCTTCCGTCCCCACTCGGAACGTAATGCACACGCGTGAGCACGCGGTGCTCGGCACAGCACAGGTATCCAAATATGCTACCTTGGAATCCCCTTTTTCTCTGTATGTTTAGCATTCCTTTTTCTTAAATATAAAAGCAATACCTGTTTCTATTAGATATTTTTTTAATACCAAAGATGTAGAAGGAAGTTAACAATCTTCTCCTGCCACGGGAGACAGCTACTATTAACAGTCTTGTGTGTATTCCTTTCACCTTTTTTCTCCTCTACGTTTCCATTTATTTTCGGTAAACCCATGCATACGGTTTCGGTGATGGTTAGCAAATGGACCAGAGACAGGCCTGGGAGCCGATCCTCCTACAGATGTCTGGTATCCGGACTCTGTCTCTTCGTCCCTGTCTGCCTCAGGACAGGTCCCAGACCCCCCCGGGTGAGCCTCAGTTTCCTCGTCAGTAAAATGGTGATAACATCTCAGGAGGTGATTGGGAGATTAAATGAGATGAATAAGTAGCGGGCATGGAATAAGTATTTACTAAATGTCGGCTACAGGTAATCTTTTAACCTGATTTTGCCTGTGAAAACTTACTGTTGTCTCTGTAACTAAAAAGTGTCAGAAATGTTACTTCACACCTCTGTGTGACATCATATGACATGGGTGTACAATGTTGAAGAACTCCCCTTTTGTTGGGCAGTCAGAGAGTTTCCAATTTTTCACTATTATAAATAACACCGTTGGGAACTCCATTTGGTATTCTCTCTGATTGTTTCTAGGGAGACATATTTAGATTTTGAAATGCTGGACCTTTAGAGCTCCTTGACACACAGTCCCTAAGTGGCTCTCAGAAGTTCGTAAGGTTCCCCACCCTCCGGCAATCTCCGGTTAACCAGCACTGACCACCACCGGTTACCAGCCCATTTGAAAATTTTCTATTGTTGGATATGGGGGGGAAGGAGTCTCGCTGTGTATTCAATTGGAAATAATCGTAGTTGTAGGGGCCCAACGGCCATAAGGGGTTAAGGAGAGGGTTTCTCACCGCGGGAGTGGTGATAGAGACCTGATTTCTGGCCTCAGGTCGTTTTGGGCTCTGACTGCTTCCCGACCTTTGGATATCTGGTTGTTCCCATGCACAAAAAAAAAACATGGCCTTCTTGGCAGGTGCAAGGAAGTATGCGTTATGAGAACCTCGTCCTAAGGGAACTTGTAAACTTTATCTCAAGGACATGACTGTTATACGCCCTGTAACTCTTGAGGCGCTGTGTTTAAAAGCTCTAGTCTCCTTCAATAAACTCGCCTTTACCAGCAGAGTCTTGGCCCTCTCCATTTATTCAATCCACCGCCCTGACTCACGACCCCCTGCCGCAGCGGGCTGCGGCACGTAGTCATTTCAAAGAAGCGCAGCATTTCAAATCACTTGAAAGTCATTTCTGTCGCTTATTTTGTGACTTGTCCATGACTTCATTTTCCCCCATTTTTTCCCTTTGGGGTGTTAAGTTTTATCTTATTGATTGGTGAAATGCATTTAGCAAATTTATTTCTATTTTTGTATTAAACATTTATAAATATTTCTTTTAGTGCTTTTTGTCTTTAATCTTTGATTTTGGTCTTTTGAAATACAGAGAGTTTTAAATCTTCAGATAGTTAAAATGCTCCATTTTTCCTTTATGGTTTCTTTGTATCTTTAAGATTTTATTTTAGTTTTAGAGAGAGGGGAAGGGAAGGAGAAAGTGAGGGAGAGAAACACCAATGTGCGGTTGCCTCTCACACACCCCCTACTGGGGACCTGGCCCGCAACCCAGGCATGTGCCCTGAATGGGAATCGAACTGGCAACCTTTTGGTTTGCAGGCCCGCACTCAATCCACTGAGCCACACCAGCCAGGGCAGTTTCTTTGTATTTTTTTATGTATAACATTTAGATGGTCTTTTTCATCAAACTTTTTAAACCACTTCTCAATAACAATCAACCCAAGAAATCAGTGCCATGCTGATCTGCATCTCATGTAACAAGTAAAACAAAAAAGAAGTTCCCATTTTAATACAAAATACATTTTTGTTAGTGAGTGGGTACATGCCAAGACTGATCTAGGATTTCTCTGATCATGTCAGTATTTTCATGACACATACACTAGTCATGGCAGCAATTTGAGTAAACGATACCAATTACCAAAGATAAAATTCTTTGAGATTGCCTCCTTTGAGAGGTATTTATAATGAAGAGACTAGTGACCCACATTTATTTTTCTAATAATGACGGGGATACAGTTGATAAATACGTGACATAAATATGTTATGTGAGTGAAAAACAGGCTAGATTAAAAACAAAAGTCTGCTTGTGAGCCCCCATGGATTTGTGGGCACCCCACAGTCAGAGGGGTTCACTGTGATGTACTGTGAGGCCCAGCGAGAGCTCGGGGGTGGGAAGGGCTGGACTGACTGATGGGTCAAGTTTGTCCTGGGACTGTGAGAAGAGGGGAGATGTGTCCTGTCACTGGTTCCTCTGAGGGTCCTCTCCATTTCTACGGCTTCAGGAAGAGAGTTGTTTGTTTTTCTTTTAATGAGCTCATGCTTTAAAAGATCCTTTACACAAACAAACTCAAGTTTCTCCTTCAACTATGATCCTTTCCATCAGCACTGAAATATCCAAAATGTGTCTTTCTGAGTATTTCTGAGAGGGGAACACACATGGCTAAGCCTCCTTCTGGACTCTCTTCAGGTCTCGTTAAAATCGGGACTCTTTTCCTGGAAGCGTTAGCCTACATCCAACTCACACACACAGATCCTCAGCTGACTGGTCGCGGTGTTTAAGGGCCTGTTAGATTATGGAGCATGTGTCAGAACAATGCCGTGTGCGTCTCGGGTGCAATTCCTTAGAGACAGCGCTGCACCCATCCCTGGGTGAAGGGAGTCAGAGAGAAGCAGACTGGTGTTGGAAGGAGCCTTGAACCATCGAGTCCAGGTGCCCAGGGGCTGCTGAGCGCCTTTTTTCTGTTACCGCCCCCAGGGAACGGTGTCGCCGAGGCTGGAACACTGGGCCTCTCAGCCGTGGCAGCACCTGCCGATTTCCAGGTATCACGCTGGGACCGCTGCCCAGCAGCTCCACCAAGGCAACTGGTTTCTCCTGTTTACAGGTGGGCAGGTCGGCGCCACGTGGGGAAATGGATAAACGGATGAGCCAGGATTTGACATCAAATTGATACAACTGTTTTTATATGATGTCAAACTCCTGGCCTTTCCAGCACCTCAACCCTTGAACTTTATGAAAGAAAGACTAGCCCTCACTATTTAATAAGTCAAAATAAATGTTGCTAATTTGCAGAAATTAGAGGGTAACAGCAATAGTGCTTCATAAATAGTGTCAACTTTTTCCCCAGAAGCTCAAGCAGTGTCTCTGTTTTAGCCCCCAACATTACCCACTCGATCTGTTAACATTATTGTCATAACGAAGTCTCAATGAACTTACTTTAAGAATGACAAGTCTAGATTACGTTGAGTTGCTACACTGATTGCCTATATGAAAGCTGCTAAAAGATTTAAAAGGCATTTTGATCTTTTAAGTAAGTGAGCATCTCTAACTCACCTCAGTCTTATTCTTTTAATGAATCAGCATGAAAAACTCATAAGGACATGGAAAAATTCAGTTTTGTTATGCTTCTTTACAAACTAGGCTTCAAATCTTATTCACCCCACGTTAGCTGATAAATCCATTCTACAACATGCCCACGTGATTTGTATCTCTATTTTATAGTTTCCAAAATACTATAGTTTGGCCCACGGCTAGATACAAGCACAAGCAAATTGGGCAAAACTGGTCATTGCCAGTTCACACACGAAACTGCTTATTTGTAGTTAGCAAATGAAGATTTCCTACAAGTGATTTAGGGTGGGATCTGCCAAGTTTAGAAACCACTCGAATTTTGTTGGTTTCAAGTTCTGAACCAAACTTCAGCTGCTGGGTTTCTGTGGGGTTTTCTCTCTTCTACTGTTGGCCAAATAGGACTTTTTATTTCTAAGAAAATCGGTAATAAAAATCTTCTTGGACACATAAATGGCTTCACAAAACATTTTGATGAGTTAAGTACAAATGGAAAACAAACGCAAGGCTTACATTTCCCTGAAACACACAAGGGATGTAAATAAAGGGAAGTGTTGGTGGGAACATATTTGGGAATAAGCTCGAGCTTCGAAAAACCATCAGGGACACTTACTGAGCCCACGTGCAACTGGACCGTGCTCGTCCCCGCCTCTTCTTAAAGGTAACAGATTATAAATAAAAACATATATTAATAATTCACATCGGGGGTGATAGCAGTGGAAAAGAAAAGTCTCTCTGCATTAGTTGTCCAGCTGGAAAAATTCTAAGACAGACTGGAAGAAACAAAACAGGAGGAAAATGGCAAAGTTTCATGTCTCACAAAACACAGTTGCTTTTGCTACAAAACTCATCAGGTTTACAAAATCCAGATGATTAAAATCTTGAGGATTAACTGAGTATCAGGTATGCCTGTCAGATAGGATTGGTTGACATTCTCAAGTGGCCCGTTCCAAATACTGGACGTTTTCCCTTTGGGATATGTGAGAGATTGCACTCACTCACACACTTTTATCTAGACTTTAACCTCTTCAGGGAAAACAAAATTAAAAACTCAAAATGTACCCGTGTCCTAAGGAGGCAGTGAAGAAAACCAGTGACACTCGTACCTATCGCTGGTGTCTCCCACTTGAGTCAACATGCAACCTTGACCAAAAAACCCACGCTGGTGATTCTTAAATCGGGGACTTCAGGTTCTCTGAGTGCAGGGCTTCGGAGTAACCTGTCCTTTGGGGAGGTCCTCAGGGAAATTCAGTGAATTGGCATTACCAAATATCACACAGGAAGGCTAGTGCAAGTTTCTTACAATAAACCACGGCCTTACTAATTAGCACTAATACAGCTCATTCCCCCTTGTGTCCACTAATTTAATATATAATTAGCATATGCCTCCTACTGCTGCTAAGCATGATACTAGCCAGACCATAAATAAATTGAGAGTATGCGCCCTGAGCTAAAACAAAAGTACATGTACAGATTTGGTCTTTGTCCTCCGTTCTTGCCACAGAGCTCCTAAAACCTCTGGGAGTGTTTTTTGTTATTCATCTTGAGCTCCTTCCTGCCTTCCCTGAGTTTATGCCAAGGAGGTGACTCTGGTAAGCTCTTAGTTTCCAGGGAGGGGCTGGTCACCCCAGAAATAACATCTGACACCTCACTCCCTGACCTCTGGAGAGGGGAAAGGAACTAGAGAGTTTGTTTAACCACATGGCCAATTATTTAATTGACTACACCTCCATCATGACCCACCAGATAAAAACTTGAAGGCCACAAGGCTCTCGGAGACTGTGGAGGGGTGGGCAGATCGTGTGCTGGGCAGGCAGCCCGCCAGAGAGGACAGGGCTGCTCTGGACCCAGCTCCCTTTTTCATCTGGCTATGCCCTGCATAATAGAACTGAAATCTTACGCACAGCACTTTCATGGGGAGCTGTGAGCGGTGCTACTGAATTTCCAAAGCAGAAGACGGAGTGTGGAGTCCCCTGAGGTTGGAGTCAAGACAGGTGGTCAGAGCTGCAAGCAGCCTAGGGGGCTGGACTTGTAACTGGCACCTGAGATGGGGCCAGTCTTACGCTACGGAGCTCCTGAACGTGCGGGGTCGGTGCCATTTCCCGACTGTTCTCTGACAGAGGCATCCTGAGACAGAAGAGGCAAGAGAAGGTGCTCTGGTTGGCCGAGACACATGCACCTCAGAGGACGAACCGCAGCCCACCTTTCTGCTTAGAGCAGACCATGGGCCCGTTATGGAAAAATGATAGAAAATGAAAGAAATAGACTATCACCTCAGAATCTCATAGGAATAGTCACAAATGTTTAGTAAGAAAGAAAAGGAAATTTTTTCATGTTCACCATTATCGATGAGGTTCAAGAAGACATGGTATCTTGAAAGAGGAAAAGAAATTCCATGAGGAGACATTAAGATGTTTGGAGAGGGAAAAGTGTCCCTTCCCGAAGGACCTTTCATGCATGGCTGTTAAGACTGTCCCTACCAAAAGAGCATGAAAAGATTCTTCTGGCCAGCAGACATTTCTCTCAGAGCCTAGAAGTAGACTCAAGATCCGTCCAAGTGCGTGACGGGGAGGTATCTTCATATTTCTCACTGACTGCCCGCAGGTCCATTAGTGGGAACGGGGCGGAGGGTTAGTTGGGGAGCAGCCGCTGGCCAGTTGACCTCGCATCTCTAAGCTCTGTCTTTTCGTTCTGAACAGCATCTTCACCCAAAAGCAAAGGTGTTGCCCAGTGCACACCTGGATGAGTGTCCCATAGACTCGGGGTTGATGGCATTCGGCCTCTCTCCCCTTCCCTGACACCACTGCTGTCTCTGAGACCAGATCCAGGCCCAACCCTGCTGATCCCAACCACTCAGTGAATGACAAATGGGTACCCTTTCCTCCTCGGGTTAGTGGGGGAAGCCACATGGAGGGCAACTTTTGGCCACTACCTTGGCTCCTGGTTATTGTATCTATGAAATGAGAACAGTTCAACCCTTGCCATACCTACTGTCAAGAGTTGTGAGCGCCAACTAAGATATTAATTACTCTGGGAGGAGAAAAACGCGAAACACAAAGCTCCTTTCTCTGGAACCTGGAATTTGGTGTTGAAGCCAATTCTGAGAAGGTGCTTAGTCTATGATCTCATAGTCCCGGATGAAGCAATTCAGTAAACAATCTCACATCAAAAATAAATGAGATGTCGGTGAACATTATGCTTCTCATAAATCTAAGTAATTCACATATTAAAATGCTCATTACTAAACGAGGAAAATACATGCTGAATCAACTGTGTACCCTTATCAATGAGAAAAAGGATTAAACCTATTTTTTAAAAATCAACATTTTTCTCTAGCCATGACCATATTTTCCTGTTGCTTAAATAAGAGGCACTCATTTCTAGGTTCCAGCTTTGTTTGTTTTCAGATTTTAATTATTGTCAGAAACACTGAGGGAAGAGCAATGCACATAAGTATCATCGCACCGAAACAGACGGCTTGAAAGCCACCTCCCACAAACCTGTCCTGGACAGAGAACAGCAGCCAATACCAGTAAAAATGATATCTGAGTCTTGGGATATTATTATTATTATTATTATTATTATTATTATTATGGCACCTGTGATTTTTTCCACTTATTTGGTTAAACTGGGTAAAACTGGCTATACTGATTTTATTTCCAATTTCTTATAATTATGTCCAAGCTTTGTCTTCAAACAAATCTTTTTAAGATGTGGGTAAATTCAGCTGCTCCTATTGTACTCAAAGAAATTTGGTACTAATAATTCATGCATATTCTTAAAAAGCATACCTTTATTAATTCTTTGACCTTTTCTGAAGAGTCATCAGGAGTAGTACCTAGTATCAAAATGGAAACCCCAGTTCCAGTCATTTATTTTATTTTCGTGATCACTTATTTATTCATTATTTATGCAATAATCAAGCTAAGTAAGTGTTCAGGCAAGGAAATAACAAATATTTCCAATTTAAGACTTTACTGTTAGAGGATGAGATTTTGTCAAGATAATACAGTAATTCCCTGGTGATATATGGCTGAGTTTTTGAGTGTAAATCCTTCTTCAGTTCCTTCGCCATGTGGAACCGCCTCATCTAAACTCAAGGCAAGTTCAACACTCAACCATAAAGCTATACCCCCCATCCTTCCGTTCCTCCTAATTTTCTCCTTCAGAATTTGGTCATAGTGCATAGACCACATCCCACGGTTTTCTCTTGAATGGGATTATCCAACCTTTGCATTCTCCTGGTTTTTTTTTTTTTTTTTTTTTTTTTTTTTTTTTTAGTAAGACTTTACATTTTTTCATGTGGCCACGTGTTTTAGGTCTTGACTCATCTTTCCCATACCAGGGTTTTCTTTTCCTGTTGGTGTGTGTGTATTTTCTTCTCATCCCAGCAGCAAGAGGAGAACGAGGTGTGAAGTTGAAGTGTGTGGTTATGAAGGCTCAGTTTACAGGGACGTAGAGACAGGGAGACTATTATTAATCAGAAGGAACGACATGCACCCATTTTTTGTAAGGAGGACTGTAGACCTTCCTATTTTTAAAACTAAAGACTAGTTTTAACGTCCCCTGAACAGGAAGTGCTGGGGACAGGATTAAAATTTCCCTGTCTGACAATTTCCCTGTCGGACCGGTCCCCAGCGGGGCTCTCAATGACATGGCCGGGCTACCTCCAGTCTGGCGGAACAAGGTTAAATGAATACTGCTGACTTTGTTTTTAATGAAATGAGCCCAGGGGTGTGTTTTCGTCTTTCTCTGGGCTCAGGTGTGATAGGTTTTGGGGGTGTAAGCCAATTTGCTCCTTGGTTATGAGCAGAATATTTTCCTGACTCCCTCCCAGCCCTTCTCATTGGAAATGAACATCCCTAACGGGGGTGAGTGTGAAGGTAAAAGCGGTGGGGATAATGACGTGACAAATTCACAATCACAGCCCAGAGCCCAGGACATCAGAGGCCTGGACAGGGACAAAAACCATCTACGAAAAATGAGGTTATTTGGAATCTTTTTTTTTGCCTGGATCTGTAAAATTATTACAATGAAAGCAACCTCAATGAAAAGAAAAATAAAAGGCTAAGTTCTAAGTGGAAAAGCTGAAGAACTAAAATAAGCAAGTCGTCTTTTTTTTTTTTTAAGAAAGAGAGGGAAATAGAGGGAGAAAGAAAGAGGGAGAGAAACATCAACTGGTTGCCTCTTGTACACACCCTAACCAGGGACCAAACCTGCAACCCAGGCACGTGCCGACTGGGCATCGAACTGGCCACACTCTGCTTTATGGGATGATGCTCAACCCACTGAGCCCCACTGGTCAGGGCTCTTCTGATTTTTTAAAAAATCTACTGTGGCTCCTACAGAACCCGAACACTAGTGAGCTGGGGTTACAATCACAGTGACAATGAACACTCTCCGCAAGACGAATCCATGTGTCAAATTGAGAAAATATTAGCAAATTTTAAAAAATTCAAGTAAAAAATATATAAAGAATCCAGTGATCCTCTTACATTTTTGAATATTTTATGGAGTATTCACTATTTAATCGGCAACAACAAAGAACACGGAATGAGCTTTCTACTCGCTCTGCCTGAAACAGAAACGACACAGACAAACCAAGAAAGAGGCATGAAGACATACAATTATTTTGGAAAAATACAAACAAACTAACATGAATAGTAAAAATCCTTATTCTCCTGTGGCAAAATCTCTTGGTGTGAAATCTCTCCATCGCCTCCTCTTCATAGAAGACACTTCCTTGTCCTCAGAGAAACCCTCCTCTTGGTTTGCGGCAGATACATTTTCCAGTCCACAAGTATCTCTTTTACTATTTGTGCCCCAATGAAAATAACCCTTGTTATTTTTTTCTATGCTACAAGACCTGCAGCATATCCTCTTGAAGAAAAGATACAACACCTAAACAAACCCCAAATTCATTAACAGCCCAGCGGTTTGATTTCGTTTCCTCTCCCTCTACCAAAAGTTATAGTTACCACATTTAAAAGTTCTCTCACTGAAAAATTTTTTCCTCGTCACTATTTACTTTGCACATAACCCGGAAAAGATGGTTGGCTGCAATTCTTGCGGTGTTACTAAAATATTTCCTTAACGTCCCCAGCTAATAGGGTGGCCGTGAACGGATGACTAAGGCAGAAGCCGGATTCTCGTATGGTGCTTTATCTGTCACACGGCACACAGAGGTTCGAGAGCTGGCAGGTGCCAGTAAACACTGCGCCTGCCACAGAGAGCGTGAGCATTTCGGGGTTCTCTTCACCTCCCCTCGCACAGATTCCCCACTGTTCTACGTTTAATTAAATTCCCTAACTCAGGTCGATCTTTGTTCCGAACCATAGAATTCCAGTTATAACTCACATATTTTGGTAACGAAATAGAACGCGTGATCTAGAAGCATATTTTCATCCATTATATTTGTCAACAGGAAAAGATGCTACTGAACGATACTTCAGTGTTCCCTTATCTCAGTCTGAAAATCTAACTCATTCGCACTGAAGCTTTTAGAAACAAAGTCTCTCTGAGTAACTCAATTTTCCTGTTTCAGTCCACAGCTTGAAGAGGTTCCAAAATACTTGGGATGTGAAAGAATGACTTAGGGAGTTCGAGTGGGAATTTGTCCCCGAAGGCCGAAGGCCGTGAATCCTGTCGAGGCGCTATGCTTCAGGGAGTAAGATAATTCTTGAACAAGTACCTACAATTTTGCTTCTGAGCTCAAAGTAAATCTTACTGTGATTTTCCATGACCAGATCTCAAATTTTCTAGACTTCGAGATGAGAAAATAAAGATGTCTCTGAAAACGTAAAGCAAATACAGAGAACTACGACATAAAGAAGGCTGAGGATGACCTTCAGATGCAAGCACTCGCTTCTTATGATAATTCTAAATAAACCTTCGACACATTGTTCCTGGTTGGAAACGTGTAAATTTAGATCTTTTCCCCCACACATTCCCTACAGACTTGACTGATTTGGGGTGTAGTGTGTGCCCGTTATATTCATGAGAGGAAAAAAGAGAATGTTTTAACAATCTAGGCTCTCACACATTTTGTGTACGTAAAGTCGATCCCTGTCTAGTGGTGGTACACACCATTCATAAAAAGGACACGTCTTGGACAGTCATTCAACAGATGCCAGACAGAGGCCGAAACGCACAACTTTCACAGAAATGCTGTGCATGGTGCTAACCTTCTCATAGGGCGACAGGGCCACATAACCAGCCAATACGCCGATAAATAAGTGAGTTGTACATCTTAGGGAATGCTCCAAGGAACCTAGCAGAATCCTGAGGCTAAAAAAATAATCATGAGGAATGGGAAGAGGACCCAGTCATACTGAGTGATCAGAGATTGCTGCTCTGACGAGTTATCTCAAGCCCTGAAAATGAAATGTTAGCCCTATGGAGAGCTTGGGCAAGAGTGTTTCAGGTCAAGAAAACTGTTTATTCAGACCTTGAGGTGGGAAGGAGCTTGACGCGTTCCAGGAACCAAAACACATTAAAAATATGTGGAGGAACATAATGATCTAGGGGTTAAGTGTTAAAAGAATCTGTTCATAGCCAGCTAGTCAAAGGGTGTCTTGTGAAGACGGTATTTTGAATTCAGGCTTTGACTCGCTTCCTTCACCCCAATACAAAGCAGTAGTTAATGAAACAGAAAAAAAATAGGAGAGAAATAAATTATAGGGCTGCTCCAAGAAAAGACAAATACGTTCATGGACTAGAACTGTTGGTGAGATTGGACGAATCCACATAAAGAATGCACTCTCGTCTCGGTCTGGCAGTCGGAAGTGATGACCAAGAATGCGGCTCAGTGGAATTAAAGAGACTCATTCAAAAGTTGATGTGCGAGGCAGGACCCCCAAACAAAGCTCAGCGCTTGCATTGCAGAACTGAATGATGTTCTCCATGTCGTGAAAAGAAGACAAACAAAAGGTGCTGGCCACTGCCCGAAGCTATGGCTTTTAGTAAGTTATGTACGGAAGAGGCAAAGACAAAGAGCATCCTGCCCAGGAACTGGACGGTGCTCCTCTGGCTTGGTGACTTAATTTTTAACGTCTTTAGTACCACAAGGGAGGAGGCCTCCCGAATCGCCTTTCTATTATATAGTTTGGATTCGGAGCACAGGGGGCTGGAAGAAGTAACCACAGATTGGTAGACTGGACACTCAGAGAAAGAAAGAATACAAGGTGTCTTCCCCATGAAATAAACCTGCAAACTAAGAATCCAAAACACTCAGAGAAATAAAAGAGTCTGCAACAGAAACATTAAAAAACAAAAAAAGATATGGCATGTAGAAAGCAAAAAGCAAAATGGCGGATGTAAATCCCACCTCCTGAGCAATTGCATTAAATGTAAATCGACCAAACACTCCAATAAAAGTCAGAGATTAGTGCAGTGACTAAAACAATGACCCAACTATATACTGTTGATACTTTAGAGTCAAAGACATAAAAGGTTGAAAATAAAGAGAGAAAAATAGATTCCACATAAACAGTAACCCAAAGCGCTGAGTGGTTATACTACACCAGACAAACCAGACTTTAAGACAGATTGTTACCAGAGACAAAGAAGGATATTTTATGAGGGAAAATACAATAATAACAACAGAGCCCCCAAATACAAATACCACCTGAAGCAAATACTGACTGAATTGAAGAAAGAAATAGATAATTCAACAAGAGTAGGTGGTGACTTCAATAACCCACTCTCGACAATGGGTAAACAACTAGACAGAAAATCAAAAGGATACGGAAGATTTGGAAAACTCAATAAAACATCGGAAAGACAAGTAAGAAAATATTTACGAAAAGGAGAGCAAAACAAGGTGGAAAATGACAGCGGAGATGTAAAGCCAGGCAGGAGGATACCATTCAGAGAGAACAAGTAGGAAAAACTGCTTAGTGACTTTATTGTCACTGAAGTGATTCTAGAACGGAGGGACAGGGATTTCAAACCATAAGGTCCACGCTTAGATATATTATTATGTTTCAGTTCACTGGGAGCAAGAGTAGATTCTATGAGGTTCTGTGTTGGAGATGGATGATGTAGCAGTTTGCGAAGTCTGGGAATCTGATTTTTTTAAAACTTTTGATCAATATTACTAAAAACTAGGTATGATTTAAGTGAGGTTTTCAAAACTGTAAAGGAAAGGAATTTCTAACCAAAATTTTGAAACTAGCTTAGCTACAAATTAAGTATGACAGTTAAATAAAGACATTTCAAAACAAGGAAAGCATCAAAAGTGTATTTCCATTATACTTTTCCCCAAGGGCTTAGCAGAGAACATCCACTGAAACAATACCATCTCAAGAAAAACAGACCCACGGTGCAGGCGATGGGGGTCTGACATAGGAGAAGGCGTGAGGGGGTCCCAGGGACCCACTGAAGGTCACAGGTGGCACCGTGACCCAGGACAGACAGAAGCACTAGTTCACATTGAGGCCAGTCAGAACAAAGATAATGTCATTGTTTAAGGAAAATTAGCAAATAAAAAGAGGTAGTTGTTAACTATAGACAAAACAAGTCATACAGAAAAGTGAGTACTCGGAGTCTACTAAATGGTGCAGCCACAAAACACTTACAAAGCGTATTTGCATGGACACAGAAACACATTTACATAACGATATTTAAGCAGGTGAGAGTATGATGTACGTAGTGTTCATGGCGGGTGGGAAGGTTGGCAGAGTGGATGCGGAGGTCAGCGTGTGCGTTTGGGCAGGGAAGGTCTCGGGGACAGAGCCTGTCAGGGCTCAGCAAATACGCTCTCTTCTCATCTTCTAGGCCCGTTGCTGTGAACTTGGCCCCTTGATTAAGCTCTTTCATTATAGAAATACAGTAGACAATGATTAAATATTTTACAAATCAAGTAAAAATAAAGATATAGAGTTAAGTGACCGAAGGGTCAGCTAAAAGATGTGAAACTATTATCTCCAGAGAGAGAAAAATGGGACAAGGAGGGTGAGTTTGGGTGACTGTTTTAAAACACACACGCACGTGCCTGGTAGAAGAATTCGATCCTTTACCTTATGTGAACATATAACTGATAAGAAGAACTTTAAAACAAATAAAACAGTAAAGTATACACACATGACCCACAATAATAGCAATTAACTGAAATGAAAAGATAAAACAAGATAATCATCTGAGAATTTTTCATAATTGAATTGAAAAATGACCTGAGTCCTCATTTTAGAAATCCAAATATCAAACAGGTAGTTTTGGGGGGTTTTTTTGTTTTGTTTTTTTTTAGGGGGGGCGCTATTTCAGCTGTTTTCTAAATTATTCTCTCTTCTTCAAGTGATCCCTCTTGGTCCCCTTCAGGTTTTTATACCACCTAATTTTCTATCACTTCTTATTCTTGTAACACATTTTAACTTCTCCAAATGCCTCCAAGTATAATTTTGTTCTCTTCAATTCTTCCTATTTAGTCTCTTATCCTCTGTAGTTCTCCGGAGGACTGGTCGCAGTTGGATGCGACAGCCCACTTTAAGAAAGAACAATGCGATATAGATGTGGGTTGTTTAAAGGAAGAGTTGGGCGTATACGATAGTTATATTTAACTAGTTCTCCTAAGTGTCAGTAACTGCTCACCTGGGCCCTGTGGACAGCGCTGTCTAGCTCTGAAATGGTGCTGTCTGAGTATCGTGAATGTACATGTCTTTTCTGCACCCACGTTAGCGGCATCCTGCTAATGCCTAACCTCAGAGACGCGCACTCAGTGAAATAGCACAGCCGTGTCTTGATTAACCGCAGCTGTGTGACGGCCCACAGTGCAGGGTGAACAGCAATCTTCTTGTCATCACTCAGATATTTTAAACCCTTAACACAAAAGGTTACAAATTAATTATTTGCAATGTCCCAAATCCCGCTGCAGAACCTTCAAAGCTCCCACACTTTCGTAACCCTCGCTTTCTAATAAACACCAAAAAAAAAAAACCAAAAACGCTTGAAATCAGGAGAATTCGTTAGAAGAACCCCAGTCTTGTTTTCTTTCCTTGGCAGACTTCCACAGGTGCCTCTGCCACCCTCTCCGTTCCCATGTTGTCCCCTAAGCTCTCCTGTGATAATGACACCCTTTGCCCCTAAGAGCCTTGGAGACGGACCATTCACTACAGCAGTGAGTGGAGCACGGGCCCTTCCCTGACCCTCGGGGCCAAACTCCAGTGCACTTGAGGCTCTTCTCTCCCGTTAGAACACAGGCATGCCGTGACTGCAGTCCTAATTGCTCCGTGTGTTCGTAACAAAATGTCCTGGGAAGCCAGCCTTCGGAGAGAGACGGGAGGGAACGTTCCTAGACACTAGGGAAGGAGAGAGAGTACCCCCCCGTCCGAGGACATCTCTCTGGGTCTGGGTCTCTGCCAGAGACCCCTTCCCTTTCTAACAGAGTTCAATTCAGGAAAAGGAGCATTTCTGAAAGCCTAATGCCCTACTCATCAACTCAGGTTTGACTATTTCATAAATTTAGAGCTTAAATATTTCAGTTTGGGGTGTTCCTTCTAAAAGCTGCCTTTTTTTTTTTTTTTTTTTTGGTAGAGAAAACTGGACCTGCTGACTTTCTGGGCATTCCATCGATTTTATGAGCTATGGTGATGAGTTGGCCGTAAAAGCACGAGGCTTTATAGATTCCATTTCTTACTAAATGTACATCAGCTTAAAGAGGAGGAAAGAATTAGACTGTGCAGCATGTCTTTCAAACTCTGCTAAATCCAGATATTTGAAAACTGGTTTAAGGTGTTAGCCAAACCCAAAATGCAGTGAAATTTACCCAATTCTGATTTCAACCACGTATTAAGCCCACTTCCCATTGGGTTGCTTCCCACAGTACGCATTATCTGCTGATTGCTTTAAAATACAGACCAAGTTCAGCAAAACATTATATTATATAAACAGAAGGGAATTATTCTGTTCTTCTGCATTAAACTGAAACACTACCCAACACATAATTTATGCCCCATATTGTTGGCCTTGTTTTCTGATGTAGCTCAAAAACAAATATATTTTAAATAAAATCCTTTGCGAGCCATTGTCTTGTATTATAATAAAAATGCCCACTGATCTATACCTGCGAGACATTTAAAGTTCTTTGTGGTGCTGCTTTAGTGCCTCTGACTTTACTTGCAAATTTCCCCGGAATATCACCATAAAACTAAGATGTACACAAACATGTTGGTTTATTGAACACAGGGCAAACTCAGAATAACATGATGATTTAATTTCACCTCTAACAAATATAATGATAGCAGAAAACCTATGTTTTTTTCTCCATTTCCACTTGAGTATGTAGAGCAAATACGAAAGGTCAGTAACCAAATGTTCTCTGTAAATACCATTACGGCCAATGTTCTCAAGTGAATTTTAAGTCTCTAGGAGATGAACTGTAGTATATTGTATTCAGTTTGGCTGCAACCACCACCCCCAAAGTTCAGATTAGTATCTGAACTTTATCCGAACTATCCAAACTTCCTTTGGTTTGTGATTCAAGTCTGAAAATCTCATGAGAACAGATGCTCTAGAAGCTTTTCCCTGACTTCCTGCCTCATTGTGAGAGAGAGGTTTCCACAGAAATTCCTACACGCATATGAGGTCTGCATGCCTGAGGCCTGGGGGCGGGTCCTCCCATTCAAATTAAAATTAGTTATTCCCTTTATCCAATTGAGACTCTTCCTCCTCGGTATGCAGTCCTCCATGGCATTGCTTTCTCTTGATGCTTCATCCATCCTGGCCTCCTCTTCTCAGTTTCTGCTTTGACCTTTGCCTCATCTGAATATCTCTTCCTCCTTTGGGATTTCCCAGGCTCTTAATTCACACAATAAATATGCCCTGAGCACTTTTTACGTGCCTAACACTGTTACGTGCACTGGGCTTACAGCAGTAAACAAAGCAGGAAAAAGGAAAATTCTTCAGTCATGGAAGTAACTTATAGTGGGACTAACAGATAAGCAAAGAGTAAGTTAAAATATAGAATAGATAAGAGGCATCTTAGTAGCACCGGGGGAGGGGACTAGAGCAGAGGGACAGAAGGAAGTCCCGGGAGGGTGGAGTAGCACTAGAGTTGCCATGGTGAATCTCACTGAGCAGATGACATTAGAACAAAGATCCGAGAGAGGTAAGGTGATCAGCCCTCCACCCCCCAGCCAGCATCTGAAAAGCTTGGAGACTGACACAGGCCTGACGTGTCTTCCCTTCCTTCCCACTGTACATGTGGGCTCCTCCCACGGACTAAGTTATCGACAAATACGCTCATCAGTATTCTGAGCGCTGTACCTTTCTAACTTCCTGCCAGACGTCTCCACCCAAATACCTTAAGAGCAAAGTCAATATATCCCCAAACCTAATGTGTTTTCTTCCCACTGAAACATAAATTGTCTCCTGCATTTCTCTTATTACTCACGCGCATACTCACTGAGAGATCAAAGGCAGAAACCTCAAAATTCCAAATCTGTGTATCTGCCCAGAACATTCCTCCGGAAACTCCATCCCCACTCTGATGGGTACGAAGTATGTCTAAGTTGATGTACCAAACATAACTCAATTCACCTGGCTGCCCCCCATGGGTGCATCCTCCCCGTTTCCTCCATCTCAGTGGCACCACAGTGTACCCCACATTTCTCAGGCAAATCATCTGGGAATCATCCTTGATCACTCCCTGTCCCTCCTTCCCCACATGCAGGGCCAGAGAAACCCCACCGAGCTCTACCTGCACAACATACACCAAACACGGGTTCCTCCCAGTCTCCACTGCCACCATCATCATCACCGCCACTCGAACCTACGTCCTTGATGACAAGGACAGCTTCCCAACTAGCCTTCTTGCTTCTTTTCCCTCCCCATCGTCTATCATGTATATCTTCATATGTATCAGTTACAGTCATCTTTTAAAAAAAGCATAGTTCTGATAACAA
>PVKM010020293.1:0-23474 GCA_004027735.1 Carollia perspicillata | reverse complement strand
AAAAAAAAAAAGAAAACAAAAAAAAGGGGGCATAGGGAAGAGAGAGGATCCAAAAAGAAAAAAAAAAGATAATAATAAGCCTCCTGCTGACTTTAAACCTGTTCAGCGAGTTCTGCTGGTCTTCCTAGATGCTACAGGAAGAATGGGCTGGGTTTGCTTTTCTCCCTTCCTTTGCTTCCAAGAGGATGGGGGCCAGGTTTGGGTCATACTATTCACAGTTTCCTGCCCTCCGGCCTAGGTCTTCTGTAAGCTGCCAGGCTCAAGTCAGGCACTCAGCTGCTGACAGCTTGAGTGAATCTTCGGTGTGAGCTGGAAACAAGTGGGGCACATGGTTCCTCCTACTTCTGTCTTTGTGAGCACAGTGCCAGAGCTGTGGGGCATATGGTTCCCCTACTCTAGTCACTCCAGGTGCACACAGGGCAAGACAGGCAGGGTTCAAGGTTCAGCTCAGCTACTGACTTTGGGCATGCTGTGCAAGACTAGCCCGGGTACACAGTTCCTCTCTGCTGCTCACTCTGGGCACTTGCAACTGAAATCTCCCTCGGGGTGCATTAGCCACTGCTGGTGAGTTCCTTACAAAGCAGCTGCCCACTGTTCTTAAGTGCACCACATGACCTCACTTTTTCTACCAGTCAGGAGACTATCCAAGTCAGGGTCAGAAGCGGCACAACTTTTCTCTTCTCCAGGTGTCACCAGCACCCCAACTTCTCTGGTGTCAGCGTCCATACTCTCAGTGGGTGTGTACCACCTCTGTGTGTCTCCCATTTTGTCTCTACTCCCCCCAGCGCCTTGCAGCACCCAGGTCCCTCCTAGTGCAGGCCTGCCCTCCCTGCTCTGGTAGGGGAGGGAGCTGGTGATCTAACTCTCCTCCTGGTATCCTGCAGCAGGCGCCCAGCCGAGGGCCAGGCAGCCTTGGTCCCTGCGCAGATCCCAGGGACCTTACTGTCCCTGTGCACTCTCCCCACTGTCTGTTTTTCAATGTCCTCTGCAATTTTTTGCCTCCAAACTTCATGTAAGCTGGGATTCTGTTGGCGGTTCACTCTGTTCCTCGGAAGATTGGCTGGGCGTTCCAGCTGGGCACAAGAACTGGGTTCCACTCCCACCTACTTTGCCGCCAACTTCCAACTCCAGGGATTTATTAATACAATAGTGTAAAACCAGTGTTTTATAATTTTTATCTTTGCGATGTTTTAAAAACTAATTCTACAGATATAGCAACACTTTTTGTTTGATCATTTTCTTTCAACTTAGCATTTAGGATGTGGGACACTGGTTTCAAACTTTTCGGCATCAGAATCTGTTTATACTCTCAAAATGATTGAGGACTTTTATTTAGGTGGGTTATATTTATTGATATTTGTTATATTGGAAATTAAAACAGAGAGATATTTAAAATACAAGAATATACAACTGTTAATGAGAGAGCAAGAATCAAATAGGCAAACAAAATCTTAGTATTTTCTAGAGACTGAATGTGCCTCCCTGAAATTCTTATGTTGAAACATAATCCCCAATGTGACTACACTTGGAGCTGGGCCTTTTGGAAGGTGGTGAGGACATCCGGGTAAAGTCTTTATGACTGGGGCAAACCCCACACCCCTTTCGCCCTGTTTGGGTACTGGGAGAAAACTGTTGCCTGCGAACCAGGAAGTAAGCCCTCACCCAATGTTGACTCAGCCTCCAGAACTGTGAGAAATACATTTGTTATTTAAGCTACCTTGTTTATGGTTTTGTTATACCAACTCAAACTAAGACATATTACTATGAGAATAATTTTGATCTTGAAGTTTCCCTGAAATGATCTCAGGGACTCCCCAGGGGTCACTGGAACAAACTTTGATACCATGACCATAGGGTCTTTGAAATTATAAACAACATTGCTTTATTTGTTGATTAAGTGCCTAGATCAGAGAGTCTTTAACACATGTTAGCTAATTGTTAGTAGTAAAATTCTATTACCATATATTATAAAATTGTGTTTTCATGTATATGTAGCTTTCAATAGATCTATTTTTTAGTTAATAAACTACAATTGTATTCTTTCCTTAAACATACAGTGAAATTGTAATTGGGAATGAAAATGGGTTTTCTAAATACACCTGTTCAAATTATAATGACCTTTAGAGTTATTGCCGGTATTGGCAACTCTTAAATCAAATGTCTTCTAATATTATACTTTTAGCAGTGAACATGAGGTTTGACTAGTTTTGAAATAGCAGTTTTAGGCAAAGACATGAATTTTCAAATACCCATAACTACTTTTAATGTCAAAAATCACACATGGGCAATCTCAACATTCATTTCAATGATTCTAAAATTTCCACAAATTTTTAAAACTGTGTTTAAGAAACATCCTTTTACTTGAATTTGAATCAAATGTTCAAAAGGAAATAAGACATATTGACATTTTCAATCGTGATTTCAAATATGAGCTCACGTGGCTATGTATGAAATTAAGGTTATGATAATTTTAATAAAAACTTAAAAGACATCTGTCTTACAAATTGAACTGTCTTATGGGTTTTTAGTTCTTGCCTTCAGGTTTTCACTTGGATTATTTGGATGCTTTACCATTCATGTGTTTCTTTAATGGCTTTTAAAGTTGTATGGTCTATACTTCTTGAAAATTTTACAAGAACTTTCAGGGGTTTCAGACTTCAGAGTTAAACTCTCAGAAAAATAAAAATTTTATGTGCTATTTTGAAGGATAGAGGAGCTTCTTTTCATAATCCACAAAATGCATTCCAATTATTACATGACTCTTTTTTTCTTTTCACTTAATATTATTCAGTCACATAGTTCAGTATTTTACAAAGAATAATGAAGAATTCTGTTTCTGGCTATACCGGAGTAGGTTATATTAGCTGCAAATATCCTGCAAAGGGCAATTGTAGAGGCTGGATAAATGATGTGATTTCCAGGTGGCTGAAGGCAACAGAGAGCAACCAAAGGAAATGGAACTTACAGGGTAAAGTTGCAGAGAGAATGAGAAATGCATTGAGGTTAACCTGAAACTCTCTGGACCTTTCTACATTAAGGCAATTTTTGATTTGTAAGTGGCTAGAAAGAAAGGCTGAGATGTTAGGCATAAATGGCTGGTAAAATCTCTCATCAGTCTTACAAGGTTGGGAAAACAAAAAAATTGAAATTCAGGAATACCAAGGTAGTCAAGGCTTAAGGAAGCCAAGAATATTAAGTAAGGGACCCACAGAAAACTAATGTTGTATCCTGTGCTGTTTTTCTTCCTGAGGTTTTGTTGATTTCTAAAATGGACAGGCAGGAAACCAAGAGTCCAAGTGCAAAGTGGCAGGTAAACATGTATCCTGTTTTGGAAGCTTCATGGTGCTAGAGAGACAGAAAATAGAGATGAGGTACTACCTAGAATAAGTGTCCTGATAAACACTCTAGATTTTCAGGAATAAGAGCAAACAGGAAATAGATTAGTGTCCACAAGAACTGAAACTCAGCATCAAAATGTTTCAGTCCTTGATCGGGCCAAGATCATCTGCCTCTATTGAACTGTAAGACACAAGAACAGTAAATGATCACTGGAAGAAGATAACATCATTCATAGTTTATGCATTTTTCATATATAATATTCAGCATCAATTACAATGCAAGAGGACATTAGATTCTCTATTTGATCAAGATATTTGATTTTCAGGCTTTAAAATGATTGTGACTAATATGCTCAAAATAAGAAATGAACTGGAGAGTTTGATGGAGAACCAAGCTTATAAAAACCAAATGGAGAGTTCAGAACTAAAAATACAATACATGAAATAAAAAACTCAATTGATGGATTTAACAGAAGATTAGAACTAACAGACCTTTTGTTGTTTTACTAATTCTAGAGAGGAGAGGAGATTAGTAAACTTGGGGGATAGTTCAGTGGAAAATATTTCTACTTCAACACAATTAAAATATAGAAGGCACTGAGAAGAGTACAGGAGACATATGAAACATTTGTGTAATTGCAGTCCCAGAAGGACAGGAAAAAGAGAATGGGGCAGAAGCACTGTGTGAAGATATACTGGTTGAGAATTTTCCAAAATTGACAAACACATCAACCCTCAAATTCAAGAATCTCTACAAACTTTAAGCAGAATAAACACAAAGTAAACCAAACAGAAGTACAACATATTAAAATTGCTGAAAACTCAATATAAAAGAAGAATTTTTAAATGTGGAGAAAGAAAAAGACATAGTACTTTCAATGGAGCAAAAATAATGCTAAGGTGATTATTCAACTGAAGTGGATAAAAACCAGAAGACAATAGAATGATATTTTTAAAGTTCTGAAAGAAAATAGCTGCAACTTATCATTTCATACCCGAAGAAAATACCCTTTAAAAAATTGAGATGAAGTAAACATATTTTTAAGTATATTTTATTGATTATGCTATTACAGTTGTCCCAATTGTTTTCTCCCCTTTATCATACCTCTTCCCTGTGCCACCTCTCACCCTCCAGCATCCCCTCCCCACCTTAGTTCATGTCCATGGGTTGTACATATAAATTCTTTGGCTTCTCTATTTCCTACACAATTCTTAACCTTTCCTCATGACTATTTTATACCTGCCACTTATGCTTCTTATTCATTGTACCTTTCCCCCTTCTTTCTCCTCCTCCCTCTCCCCACCAATAACCTTCCATGTGATGTCCAGTTCTCTGATTCTGTTCCTGTTTTTAGTTTGCTTAGTTTTTTCTTTTCAAGTTCAGTTATTGATAGTCCTGAGTTGTTGTCCTTTTACTGTTCATAGTTTTTGATCTTCTATTTCATAGATAAGTCCCTTTAACATTTCATATAATAAGGGCTTGATAATGATGAACTCCTTTAACATTACTTTAGCTGAGAAGCACTTTATCTGCCCTTCCATTCTAAATGACAGCTTTGCTGGATAGAGTATTCTTGTAGGTCCTTGCTTTTCATGACTTTGAATATTTCTTTCCAGCCCCTTCTTGCCTACAATGTTTCTATTGAGAAATCAGCTGGTAGTCTTATGGACACTCCTTTGTAGGTAACTGTCTCCTTTCCTCTTGCTTCTTTTAGGATTCTCTCTTTATATTTAATCTTGGGTAACTTAGTGATAATGTGTGTGTTCTTCCTTGGGTCTGATTTCTTTGGTACTCTCTGGGCTTCCTGGACTTTCTGGAAGTCTATTTCCTGCCCCAGATTGGGGATGTTTTCCTTCATTATTTTTTCAAATAAGTTTTCAATTTCTTGCTCTTCCTTTTCGCCTTCTTGCACCCCTATGATTCGGAGGTTGGAATGTTTAAAGTTGTCCCAGAGGTTCCTAAACTTCTCCTCATTTTTTTTTTGAATTCTTCTGTCTTTATTTTGCTGTGGTTGGATGTTTATTTCTTCCTTTTGTTACAAATTGTTGACTTGAGTTCTGGTTTCCTTCCTGTCACTGTTGGTTCCCTGTATATTTTCCTTTATTTCACTGTGAGCATCCTGATTACCAGTGTTTTGAACTCTGCGTATGACAGGTTGCCTATTTCCTTGCTGTTTAGTTCCTTTCCTGTAGTTTTGATCAGTTCTTTATATTGGGCCATATTTCTTTGACTCACTGCACCAGCTGTGTTGTAAGGGGTGGAGCCTTAGGTATTCACCAAGGTGGGGAAACTCTCTTTGCTGCCTTGTGCATTTTATGTGCAGAAGGGGCCAGAGAGGGAACAATGTGGCTTCCTTGCTCTGCTCCAGTCCCACTTTCCATCACTCCCCTCATTTCCCACAAGTGGATTGTGCCCTTTCAGGTACCTATTCTCAGGTGGGTGGGTTTGTGTATGTTCTAGGATCTTGTGGGTTTCTCCAATGAACTATCCTATGAGACTTGGAGTTTCTTCTGCCTTCTCACCCCCTACAGGATTTTATAGTTAGAGGTTCTGAGCTTTTAGTTTCTGGTCAGCCAGCCCCACCTTGCCCATGTGGTCCACTGCCTTGCTGCATGGGGTGGAGAGGTCCACCCCAGCTGCCTGTCTCCACCCTTCCTACCAGTCTGGATGAATGTTACTTTAATTCCTTGATTGTTGGAGTTCCATGCAGTTTGACTTTCTGGTAGTTCTGGTTGTTTATTGTTTTAAATGTGTTGTTACCCTTCATTTGGTTGTGCAAGTAAGCAAAGCATTTCTACCTACACCTCCATCTTTGCTGGAACGTCTCAACATATTTTAATTGTTAATTACATTTTGCTAAAATAAAAAGTTACAGCAGGCAAAGTGATTTTAGGAAGTAAGTTACCCTTTGAGTCAGTGGTTTTCAGTTGGAGGTAGGAGAAAAGATCATATTAGAACATACATACATAATCTCCTAGCACTATAAAATAAAAAGATATCTGAGCAGAAAGGATATACACCGTTTGGAAAAGCTTTGCCAGTTATTCTGATATTCCTATCTTTACCTCTATTTTAGAAGTTGATATTTTTTGTTTTAGGTAGTGATTTATGTGATCTTTCAAATTTTACTTGAAATATATTCGTAATGCACTGATAAGAAACCAATAGTGCTCTATAATATGCTTTGTCAAGTTTTATTTTGTATTTTATTCTTAATTCTATTTTTTATATCATCAAAGTGATTTATTGAATTATGAACATTACTAGGATATTTTGAATGAGTATTAAGTACATGAGGTCTGTACACTAAAAGTCCAGCCATTGTTAATATAATAAGAATGGTTTGTGGGACATTGATGTAACCTGGCAGCCAAGGAGAGTGGACTGGAATGCACATATATGGACAATGATGACCTCACTGTACTAGTCAGTGGGGATGATAGATACCATTGAGAAAGCATGTGTACTGTGTGGCAGTCACATTCAAAGAAACTGAGCGAGCAGAGCAACAGGTTTACATCCAATTTTGTGTTAAGATTGAATATTCCTCTGTGGACACTATTTGAATGATTCAGAAGGCTGCAGCTATGGGCAATCAGTGATCGACAGCTTCATCATGACAATGTACCCACTCATGCATCACATCTTGTGAAGAGTTTTTTGGCAAAACATCAAATCACCCAGGTGAATCAGCACACCCTTCTGCCCAGATTTGGTGCCCTGAGACTTCTGGCCTTTCCCAAAACTGAAATACCTTTGAAAGGAAAGACATTTCAGACCATCGATGAGATTCAGGAAAATATGATGGGGCAGCTGATGGTGACTGAGAAAACTGTGTGAGGTCCCAAGGTGCTCTGGGACTGAGGCACCATTGTCCTATGTACAATGTTTCTTGTGTCTTGCATCTCCTTCAATAAATGTCTCTATTTTTCATAGTACATGAATGGATACCTTCTGGACAGACCCCATATATTTATACTTTAAAATAAGAAAATTGTAGTACAATGTCTGTCATATATATATACTTAATATATATTAGTTGATTCAGAGTCTGCATTTTGATTCTGTGACTGAATATCAAAGAGGTAGAAGAAATGATTTTTATTTATTTATGTTTTTAATCCTCACCCAAACATGTGTTTATTGATTTTAGAAAGAGAGGAAGGGGTGGGGGAGAAAGAGAGACATCAATGTGAGAGAGAAACATCAATTGCTTGCCTCTCATATGCATCCCAACTGGGGATTGAACCCACAACCTAGGTATGTGTCCTGACTGGGAATAGAACCCTCAACCTTTTGGTGTACAGAACAATGCTCCAACTAACTGAGCCACCCAGCAAGGGCAATAAATGATTTTTAAATATGTGTTCTATCTCTAACGTATAAGAAAGGAAAAGTGGAAAGAATTCTAACACTCTTTCTAACCAGCAGTATGAATTATGTGGATCATAGTAAGATATCTGGAAATAAGTATAACAAGCCCTTTAAACAGTGCAAATAAATAAATGAGTAAATGAATAAGTAAATAATACTGATAATAATGTGAACAATAACCATATTTTTTCCAAGCATAGTAACTACATGCTTTCCATATAGTATTCACTTTTTAAAACAGTCTTTGAGATAATTATTATATACATTTGAAATAGAGGTCACTGGAGATAAGAAGGATTAAATAGTTTGCCCAACATTACATGGCTGTTAAATAGTGGAACCAATGTCAAGTGTCAGGCAGTTTCTAAGCAGTAGCATGGTGATAGCTGATGGGTTGACTTGCTGCTCCTCCATAGATTCAGCATGTAAGGAGACAATGAGTAAATAGGTCTAGACAATTTAGTACTTATAGCAGTAGTAGCATCTTGGCTGTGGTCCCTGATTTCCTATCCTCATAGACAAAAAGAATAGGATGAGGTGTTGCCTGCACATATAATGGGGGGTGCATAACCCCCAAATGTCAGGAGAGAAACCCTGATATTGGTACACTTTGATCTTATATTGAAGGTGCTGGCAAACCTGTCCACCCTTACCTCTAGACAAAGATTGTCTTCATTAACCTAGAATGTACTAATTCTACCTAGAAAGGATTGGTAGGCATTTTAATCTTTATTACTCTTAAATGTCTCTGGGAGAGGGGCATGTCTGTCTATTCATTGGCTGGGAATGTAAATAGATTTGCTCCAGAAGTCAGTTCATTTTTCTAAGGCCAATTGCTATACAAATCTTTTTTGAAAAGATAGTCCTGGAGAAATTGACTGTTAATGTCTAATTATGGGGAATGGAAAATTGTCTCTCAACAGCTAGAATTCAACCTTTGTTCTGATAAACACCAAATGTTAGTAGACATGAAATTTCATGCTTTCTTTTTTTAACTAAGAGAGAAGCTTAGAACTCATTGCTCTTACTTTAAGCATCTGTCAATGGAAATTTTGCTACAATATCCCAGCCCACAGCAAACTAAAAGAATATATCAGGGGCACAGTGACTGCAGCAAGACATGATGACAAGCAGGGGGAAGGCAAAACTTTATAAATAATATACAGAAGAATTACAGTAATTTCCTAAAGCTATTTACCATTGCAGAAGAATTCACATAGTTATTTCTGAGAGAATTATGACTCAATAGCTAACTATACTTAAATTTAAAAAGTTCAATTATTTAAAGAATATTTTTCCAATTTCTGGAGAATTTGTGTATGTAGAACAATTTTTCTATGATGAAAAATAAGTATTACAATGCAGGTGTTTCAAAAAAAATGATGGATACGTTTATATGGTTGACCAGTTACAGTAGAATGAACAAACATTCATATCTTTGCACATATATTTTAAATATATAAAAATATTTCTTTGTCCATTTAAATCTTGAAATGCAGTAGCATGTGGAGATTGTCTCTGTGCACATACTCCCACACACATCTTTTGGAACTCATTGAGTCTGGATCCAGGAAACCCAGTGACATAATTAAGCGGAAAATTTTCTTGACCTCATTTAATTTTAGCATTATCATGAAACTCAGGAACTATTTGGATTAATGGCCAGTTCCAAATACTTGTTCTTCATTTTATAGTTTGCTCAACATACATTTAAGAAGCTTCTACCATATGCTAGGTACTCTGCTACCCTCCAGAGGTACAGTGGTGAAACAAGCACACGCAGACTCCCCTCTCATGGAGATTAGGAGGAAGGATCTCCTTTAGAAGTGAGATTTGAGATTTGAGAAGGAGGACGTAAATTAGAGGAAGAGGTAAGGAAGTGTGTTCCAGGCAGAGAGAACACCAAAGGCCCTGTGGTAGCAAGGGGAAGAGGATAGTCAAAGGAGCCTGGCGTGGATGTTCCTTGACATACATACAGATAAGGAAATACACAGGAGATTGTGAATTACTCTGAAAATCAACACCTTATGTGGATTTACGGTTACGTTTAGATAACCGAGGTTGGTCTTTTAGAGCGCACAATCAGAAAAACTTTTACCCGAGCAGTGAAAATTTAAAAAACTACTTTTTTCTTGTAACTTCAGTAATAAATGGAAGATAGGTTTTTGATGTTGGTAGAAATAATATAGGCTTAGGAACAGAAGAATTGTTTTCTATAATACCAAATAAGGCATAATATTTGTCTTAATATTATGCATAATAAAGATAATCATTTGGGCTTTAACCACAAAAACAAAGTTGAAAGATACAGAGTTATTAGGAAATCTTGCTTCAGTGTTCATTGTTGAAAACCTTAAAAAATGTGTTAGCCTTATCCTTTATATCTTTTAACTTTATACCTAAATAATATAACACAAATAATAGATAATATGGATATAGGTGCTTTTAAGATATAAAGTAAGATGTTGAAAATTTTTATAAGTTGACCTTGTCTCCTTTCTTGCTCTCCAAACTCCATGAAGCCACTGAATCTTTTTGATATTATTGGCTGAAAGATGATTAAGAATTCACTTAGTTTAATATCAGAAGTATAGGTTCTCTGGCTTCCAGATGTAGAATAATAAACAGTACTATTCAACATATTAAATCACTTAATTATTTATTTTTTAATAGCTAAATTATTCTGTTTGGCTTATTGGTTTGAAATTTTTTTTAAAATTGAATATTAAAGGAGGTATATATGAGTAACTTCTATGAATTTACTTCAGGTCAAAGTAATTTCTTTAGTGTTTACATTGTAGAATTCAGACTTTTATCAAGCTCTTGTCTGAGATACAGTTCCAGATTGTCTTCTGAAAAGAGCCCACCTCTCCCTATATCATAACTAAATAAGCAGTCTTAATCTCCTATTGCATATGTGTTTTTATATGAGGAGAATGTTTGACTCAGAAAACTAGTCTGACTGTTTGCATTCCTAAAAAGGAGAGAGGTGAGAAGGCAACATATTCTCAATGTTTTGCTGAAATTGATGAGGCCATGTGTGAATCTGGAGCCTTCCAACATCCATAAATGATAAACTCTTAAAAAAAGAATGCAATTTTTTTCATGTCTCTGAATACATATTTTACATTGAATAAAAAAGACCATAACTGACATTGATTGTCAGAAATAATAAGCTTGTGAATAAATAAAGCAGTCACTTGTAAAGTTATAGGTAGAGAGAATGAAGTAGGCAATTTGAGTACATGCTATTCACTTAAAAGTGAAGGTGATTTATGGATATTACATTTTCCTACCTCATGAATGGTAACATTAATAGTTGGTCTAGTTGAAAGAGGATATATTGGCTGCATTTCTGCTGTCTCTTATCAGTGTTGCTAAAGATGAAGATAAATTTTCTTGCTAGATATGGGTAAAGGAATGGGACATAGCTCTTTTCCAAATGGAATAAATATTAAAGTGTGGCTTTCTCTTTAAATTTAGATAAATAACTTCTGCATTAAGATATACTATATATCCAGATTCAATTTGTCTTTTGTGAGAGTCAAGTTGGATTACATTTTCCAGCAAATGTGTAATTTAAAAAAAATTTAGGCACTAAAGTCATTTAAATATTTACACAGGTGATACATTTGGTTGTATTACATACAATATACTTTTAATCAATAAAACAAACTTTCCCCAGCTTTGGTAGATCTATCTTTGATACAGGCTGTTTTATTTCTAAGTAGCCGAAGACTCTGAGGCCTCAAACTGTTGAGTTGTGTTTAAGGCATGGTATAATGCAACTGAGAACATTACATAAAATGAATGCTATATCAACTTCTCTCTATTCATAAAACACATTGTAATGTAGTACTTTACTGAGCTGCATATAGATATTCGAATTAAAATAAGGATACATATACTTGGAAATTCACTTACCCTGATGAAGTTGCAGCTATAAAACATACAGTTTAAATATAGAGTGTAATAGTCTAAGTCAACATCATAACTAATAGTGGTCTTTGAGTGCATCTGCATTTAAACTCTATTGCCTTACTGATTAAATAGGAGAAATAGCCCAGATATTGGGGAAGTTATTTAGGCAAAGTATCTCTATGTCAATGAAATGAAAGATTGGAGGTGAGGGTGTCTCTGACTTGCCTAGAGTGTTGGAGGGAATTATTCAAGTATGTATTTGTTTACTTTGTATGCTCCTTATCAGTATATACTCCCCTGGCAGGTGTATTAGGTGACAGTAAACCAAACTCTATCAGTCTTAAATGTTGTACAAAGGGAATTTATTGGTACATTTAGAGTAGGTCTGGCTCAGGCACTGTTTCGGGCTCGAATGATGTCACCAGGACCTGGTTTTTCTCCTTTGCTTTTGAGAACCTTGTCTATATTTATTTTGTTCATGGAGAGGATTTTCCTAATAGTGACAAGATAGCTGTGGCACTTCACAGTCTCACAGTCTCTTGTGTGAGCAGAATCAGAAAAGAGTGTCTCCTCCGCTCCTGGATAATTCCAACAAAAGTCTGTTTTGAATAACCTGTTGGTTCCTGATGTTTACCTATCATGTATTAAATTCTTATATATATATTAGGAGTGGTTTTTAAGGTATTTAGATTGTTCACAGAGATAATATAGGGCAGAGACGTTGTGGAAGAAATCCTTTTTTAAAATCATTATTAGAACTTTTAACTTAAGAGTGTTATTTCAGAGAATGGATGTTCTCCGATATGGCTTTTCCATATTGTTATTAGAGAATTGTTTATAAACACTTGTAATAACAATGTTTCTAAGAATTGTATCTTCTTGTTACAATTCTGCCTTGAATAGAAGTTATAGAACAATATTGAATTATAATGGCAATGTCTGACATCCTCTTCTGTTTTTATAAGAATGTCTTTAGTCTTCTGTTTTTGAAAATGGCATATATAAAGGACACATGGACAAAGCCAAAGGGGGTAGGATAGAGGGTGGGAGGCAGGGAGGGATGGAGCAGGGATGGGGAGTGGTGGTAGAAGAAATGGAAACAACTGTATTTGAATACCAATAAAAAATTAAAAAATGGCATTGACTTCTAGTGTAACATGGACAGTTTTTATAATTTAAAAATATCTATCATTTCTGGTTTTTTAGTAATTTTCAATTTGGAAAGTGTGTTAATGCTTCTTTATTGTCTAATAAGTAGTATAGAAAAATGAGGTCATCGTGTGGTAGATCACAGTAAACCTACTGACACAACAGATTTGTTGAGAGGTTTTCTTATATAAGCCAACTCTTTAATTTTTTTCATTTTATTGAATTAATTTGGGTGACAGTGGTTAACAAAATTAAACATATTTCAGGTACACATCATCTGTACACTGTATCATGTGTTCATCATCGTAAGTCTCCTTCCATCGCCATTTATCCCCTATACCCTCCCTCACCTCTACCCACTTCTCTTTCCCCTGGCTATCACCACACTGTCATCTGTGTCCATGAAGTTTTCCTCTCTTTTTCCTTTTTCACTCAGTCCTTCCATCTCTCCTGACACAGCCCCCACCAACAGCTGTCAGCTTGCTCTCTATGAGTCTGTTTCTATTTTGCTTATTAGTTCATTTTGTTCATTAGATTCCACATATGAATGTATCATATAGTACTTGTCTTTCTCTGACTGAAGCCACTCTTGAATTTTTGAGGGATGGCAGGAAATTCGCTTAATATGCCAATGAATCAATTTTGTAAGTATGTGCCTGACTTACAGAACATCTCCCTGGCTACCATTTTCTTAGTAGAGACTGCTTCTTGTTTATGAATGCAATGATGTCATAGAATGTACATCCTTTAAATGCAGTACAAAATGTTCACAAAATGATGTACAGGAAAAGTCTTTAGGCACATTCTAAAATACAGCTTTGGCAGAATATAAAATTTGCCTGTAGATGTTTTGCAAAGCACACTGAATTATCAGCAAAGGAATGCTCACCTTCAGTGTCACTGGGCTGAGAGAGACATCATATCAATAGTATTAAAACTTGAAAAGCAATTGTTTGTTAATAGCTATGTGAATTGTTTAATTATCAGGAAGCTGTGTTTACATATTTTACATCTTGAACATAGTTTGTTAAATATATGAGCATTTTAAAGGATTTAGTTGCTACATAAAAAAATATTAGAGGTTTTAGGTTGATGTATGAGGTCTGTTCAGAAAGTAGCTATTAAGATAATGTGAAAAAGAGACACATTTATTTATTGAAGAAGATACAAGATACAAGAAATATTGTACATGGGACCATGATGCCTTAGTCCCCAGAACAGGTGCCTTGGGACCTCACACAGTTCTCCCAATTATCATCAGCTGCCTCATCATATTTTCCTGAATCTCATCAATAGTCTGAAATCTCTTCCCTTTCAAAGTTGATTTCAGTTTTGGGAAGAGCCAGAAATCACAGAGTGCTAAATCTGGGCTGTAGGGGGTCTGATTCACCTGGGTGTTTGATGTTTTGCCAAAAAACTCTGCATGAAGTATGATACATGAGTGGGCACATTGTCATGATGAAGCTGCCAATCACCAACTGCCCATAGCTGCAGTCTTCTGAATCATCTGAATAGTTTCCAAAGAGGAATTTTCAAGCTTATTGGAAAATTTGATGAAGATTCATTGCTCTACTTGCTCAGTCATTTTGAACACAACATCCACACAATACACATGCTCACTCAATGGCATCTACCGCCCCCACTGACTAGTTCAGTGAAGCCATCATGGTTCATGCATGTGCATATCAGGCTACTCTCCTTGGCTGCGAGGTTAAACTGATGTCACACAAACTGTTTTTGTTATATTGACAGTGGTTGAAAATTTTCAGGACAGATCTTGTATATACATTATAATTATTATTTCAGCACAGAACATCCAATTTTTAGAAAGGAATCCTGTTGAGATCCAAGATTGGGATGGAGAAGGTACAAGTTACACTCACCTCATCCCAGGATCAAACCAGATTTACAACGAAATTAAAGAGGAGTCAACCTGAGTAACTAGCTAAAGATTAGCTGAATAGAGCCAAGGATTTACAAAAGAAACCACATCAAAATTTGGTTGGAAGGGCAGAAATGCAAAAAAGGTTGACCCTGCACCCACTGCTGTGGCTGAGAATCTGGAGGGATATCTCAGGTAAAAAGTCCCTTCTTATTAGGAGTGAGGGTTTTCACTTAACCCTGCACTGTGCTCCCCAGTCTGGAGCACCAGAGCCAGGATGAGGAGCCCACATAACATATGGCTGTGAAAATGAGCAGGGATTCTGTCTGCTTAGGTAATCCAGGTACCTCTTAAAGGGTCAATACATGAAATGTCATTCATAGACACTCACCCTGGGCTCTAGCAAAGAGAGGGTTGCTCAGAAGGTTGTGAGACTTTAGGGAGAAGGCTAAATGGACAGCTGCCAAGGACCCTGTGATTAGTCCCTCATCCACATTGCCCACAGACACCATCTTTCCTGGGTTGATACTCCCCTCTATATGGGATCAGCTTAAGGAAATACACTGGCCCCACAATCCTGATTCCCTGTGGCCCCACCCTGTCAAGCCATGGGGATGAGTCTTCTGGCTGTGACCAGACTGGGCCTATGGTGCTGACTTTCTTGGACAACTCTTAAGGAAGGCCAGGCTATCTTTTAAAATGGAAGAAACCTACAGCAGAATGAAAGACACACAGAGACTGAAAGTAAAGGTTGAAAAAAGATATATTATGCAAATGCAAATGAATAAAGGGCTGGGGTAGCAATACTTATATCAGACAAAATAGGCTTAAAACAAAGGCTATAATAAGAGACAAAGAAGGACACTACATAATGATAAAGGGATCAATCCAACAAGAGACATAATCCTTGTAAACATTTATGCACTCAATATAGGAGCACCTAAATACATAGAGAAGATCTTGATGGACATAAAGGGGGAGACTGACAGTATTACAGTCATAGTAGGGGATTTTAACACCCTGCTGACATCATTGGATGAAACAGCAGCCTTAAATAACATGCTAGACCAGATGGATTTAATTGAACTTTCAAATATTTCATCCTGAAGTCAGAGAATATATATACTTTTCAAGAGTACATGGAACATTTTCTAAGGTAGACCACATGTTAGGACCCAAAACAAGGCTCAATAAATTTAAGAAGATTGAAATGATATTAAACATCTTCTCTGACCACAATGGTATGAAACTAGAAATCAATTACAAGAAAAGAACTGAAAAACACACAAACACACGGAGGCTAAATAACATGTTACTAAACAATAGATGGGTTTAAAATGAGATTAAGGAAGAAATTAAAGATGCCTTGAGGTGCCTTGGCCTGGTTGTTCAGTAGGTTGGAGCATTGTCCATATACCAAAAAAGGTTGTGGGTTCAATCCCTGGTCAGGGCACACACCTGGGTTGCAGTTTCCATCCCTAGTTGGGGCACATGAAGGAAGCAACCAATTGATGTTTCTCTCTCCATTCCGTTCTCTCTAAAAATTCAATTAAAAAACATATCCTTGGGCGAGGATTTTTAAAAAAGATACCTTGAGACAAATGAAAATGAAAATACAAGAACCCAAAATCTATGGGCACAGTGAAAGCAATCATAAGAGGCAAATTCATAGCAAGGCCTATGTCAGAAAACAAGAAAAATCTAAAATAAACAATCTAACCTTACACGAAAAGGAATTAGGAAAAGAACAAGCAAAGCCCAAAGTGACTAGAAGGAAGGAAATAATAAAGATATGGACTGAAATAAGTGAAAATCTAAAAAAAATTACAAAAGTTCAATGAAACCAAGAATTGCTTCATTCAAAAGATGAACAAGATTGATAAACCTTTAACTGGACTCATCAAGAAAACAAGAGAGAGGACCCAAATAAATGAAATCATCAATGAAAGAAGTAACAACTGACACAGTACAGAAACACAAAGGATTATAAGAAAGTATAAACAACTATATGCCAAAACATTGGACAATTTGGAAGAAATGGATAAATTTCTAGCAACATACAATATTCCAAAAGTTATTCAAAAGAAACAGAAATCTGTAATCACCAGCAGGTGAAATCAGAGCCAGCGTTTCTTCACCTGTCCCGTGGCACTGCCGTGGTGGACCACCCGATACCCTTCAAATGCTGTGACAAGCTGAGACGTTTGGTAACTCTGCATCTGTGCCGTGCATTGAAACATTCAGAAGTACATGGGGTATATTAAGAAGGAAGCAGAGTTAGAAGTTATAATCTTACAATAGTTTTGGATTTCTACTCCATGAGGATTATGATTTATTTTTTATTTTTAGCCTATGATCTAATAAAGATTACTTATTTACTTCTCCATCTTAGGCAACTCTAGCCTTAGCCATTGCTGCTCTATTATTTCCCTCCATTGCCTCTTCAAACATATTGCATCATATCAAGGGCTTTATGTCATATCCTTGTTTTGGAGCATTTTCTTATAGACCCTTCTAATAGAATTCTGTCACTTACATAGCTCTTGAAGTTTGATGGCCAGTCAAGGTAATATCTTGGGCTTTGAAAACCCTATTCCTAGGTTCAGCTAAGCATTCAGTCTCATAAAACTATCATAGGCCATGCTTCTCATGGTCAGTTTAGGAGGATATAAGACAGGAACTTCTTCCTGTCTCAAGGTATCTTCCTTCCTTCCTGCCAAAAATATCAGGCCTTCTTCTATAGATGTCTTTTTAGCAGTTACACAGAAATTATAGCTCAGGTGCAGGGATATTCGATACACATCTGAAACATACATATCAGTGATATTCTCTGTGGATTAAAAGTCCCATGCCTCACAGGGATCAATATCTCTTGTAACTACTCCATAGGCACAGTTTCCAGAATCCCCACAGGGCACATGCCAGCTACAAGTGATAAAGATATGGTTCCCTGTCAAGTATTTATAGTTCTCTGAGACGTTTCAGTAATGTTGCCTACCCTGCAGTGGACACACTGTCTTTTCAGGTTATCAGAGGAACAGAGCTAGCAAAGGGTAAAGGATTTTTTTAATCCTTTGCTCTCCTCCCTGTTCATTGGTTAATAATATTTGCATAGAAAAAGACAATCAGCATATTTTATGACCACCAGTATTTGCATTATTTAATGGGCCTTTATTGTTCACTTTCCACTATAATTGATTATAATAGTCATTTGGCCAATTAGTTTTACCTGTTATAAAGTAAGTACATTTTTGGTATTAAACAGGATTTTACAATATATTTTAAATTTAAAGAGGATTTCCTGGTCCCTTCTGAGTCACAGTAATAATTGTGCATCACATTATTGCTTCTTGCAGCTCCTTTATCCATGTATACAGCCACTGCTCCCTTCTGTGCTCAGCTCGTTCGGGTTGTGCCTTTCCTTTAGACCCCTTCATTTCTCAGCAGAGCTCTCACTCTGTTCACGGTTTAGATGCCATTTATGTGCTGATTCCTGTTAAATCTCTCTCTCACTACTATAGTTATCTGTACTACTGTATAAATTTCACTCCTACTGTAAATAGTTTTATTTAATTGTGTATCAACACATTTCTATTTGGATATTCAGTAGGCGTCTCCAGTCGCCCATTTCCAAAACAGAACTTCTGATTTTCTCATTTAGTCCAGCAAGCAAGTCATTAAATAGCACCAATTTCTTTTTCCAAGAACCTTAGGAGCTTTAACTGATTTCTCTATATAATCTCTCTATAATCTATTCTACATATATCATTCAGAAATGTCTTTCTAAAGTAAAATCGTATCATACATTGCCTCTCCTCAAGACCCTCCGCTTAAGAATAAAATCTGTACACTTAATCATCAATTATAAGGTCCTTAATAATACAGGCCTAGCCAACCTCTTCAATTTTATCTTCTGACACTTTTCTTTTTCTTATCCTTGTATATTCTACTGTTGTTTTTTATTTCTTTGAACACGCTCAGGTGATCTCTGTTTTCAACTATTTTGCATTTATTATTCCTTCTGTCAGGAATGACTGCTGTTAAAAAGATTTCCCTTATTTCTGCTCACATTTCTGCTCTAATATTACCTTTCCAGAGAGGCTTTCTCTGTCTAGCTAATCTAATCACCCACCCCCGTGCAGTATTTTTCATTTTCAACGTTATATATAATATTATGCATTATATTATAGATTTGTTTAAAATTTAAGCTCTATGAGAGTAGACGTTTTTATCAACTTCATCGCTTAGGAAGGGCCTGGCATATAGTAGATACTCAGTAAATATTGTTAAAATAATCAAATAGTGATCAAAGACAGGGAGCTGAAACACACCGCAAGAAGCCTTAAACTCCTTACGCCGTGGAAACTAATTTTATTAGATAATCTGGTGGGAAGACTACAGTTAGTAGGGGCATTTATGTAAATTTACACCCCAGAGCAAACATGCCTGGATTATGTTGCATATTCTGTGAAGAAAAGCCACAGCCGATGACGTGTTGGTGCATCATCATATGAAAGCAGGACTTTACCCCTCACCTGTTCTTCTCAGCACTCTCTGGTCCTTCATGGACTTAGTCCTGAACTACTTACTCTGGCCTGTTCTGTGTGATGAACTCTGAACTGATCTTGGTATTTCTAATTTCTGATCTCCTATTCATTTTCCTGTGTGTAGACAAGCTACGTGGGTATGCGACCATTGCCGTTACATAGAACCTCACACTCAGAAGGACCCCATACTTGGTATAAAGCTCTACTGTTGTCTTGAGATTCTTAACAACATATTAAACAAGCGATACTATATCTTGCCTTTGCATTGTCAATAAGTTCTGCAACTTTAAGAGAAATGACATACAGTGAAACTAACTTTTCCATAGGCTAATTGAGGTAAGAGTTAAGTTCTTAGGCATCTTATCAATATTTTAATGTAACCACTGTGAACAAAACAATGTCATTTAAAGATCTGCTGTAGTCCTATTTATGCCCTTTATTTGCTTTCAGATTCTAGTCTTGGCTCCAGGATTCTCCCAGTGGCTGTTTCAGGTTTCCATGATTCAGCCTTTCCCAGGCCCTTTGCGATCCAGGCCAGCCCCAGTTCCTTCTACCTCAGCATAGCTCCCAGACACTGCACTCCAGCTAGCCTTGTCCTCGCCCTAGTCTCCGAAATGTTACTACTATATTTTGTTCACAGTTATAACAAAAAATATTTATTAAGCACTTACTCTGTACCAGTTACTATAATTATTAATTCCTTCTTTTATGACAATTTATAACTCATTGAAACATTGTGAAAATAACTCCAGCAAAGGAAAATTGCAATTAGAATCATTGAATGGCATGCACCAAAGAGTCATTATCTTCGTTATTTTCAGAGTTAATGATTTGATAAAAATTTCAATAACAGCTTCTGGATAGGCTCCAAAATGGGTCTCAGTTATAAGAATTTCATTTTATAGTAAATGTAAAGTTTATTAAGATGAATGAAAATTTTTAGTAAAATACTTCAAACTTTTAACAGATAAAATAAAGATGATATATCAAAGGATTTTGAGCTCTAAGGACCTAGAAATATCATATTTAGTAATCTTTAAAAAATAAACCCTTGTGCTAATTAATTTTGCTCACAATTATAATCTAAATTATAGTAATGTAAAGGTTGCTTTCCTTTATATTCATAATTGTCTAGGGGTATTTCTTTTCAAGGAAAGCTTATTTTTATTTTGGTTCTTTGGAGTAAATTGTATAAAAGTGTGACATGCAAAACTAAATATTATGTGAGTAGCACCTTGTGTGGTTTTGTACCATGTTGACTGGGGTTATGCTTTTTGATTTGATTTCTTGCTAAATATCAGCTGTTTTACATGAAATTTTGGAAAACATAATGACAGTAAAAAGTGAAAATAGAAGCATAACCTAGGCTATTTTTGTCTTAAAATTTTACACTCTGGACCTGTGATATTTCCCTCTATATCATAATAATTTAATTTATTTAGAAGGAATATATCTCAAAGAGATCAGAGAAAGGATTTAGCTACAAGTTAGAGGCTTCAATAAACTAAACAAGTAGATAATACCTTTTATCTGAAATTAACTATCTAAATAATTTACAGAAGTTGTAAATCACAAGCAGTAATGTGTGCAATTATTATCAATGTTCAAAATAAAATTGTTATGAAATGCAGGACTCATTTAAAAAATCTTCAGTAGTTCATGTATTGAAAACGTAATTCAGTGAATGAATTTTCAGAATGAATCTGAAAAATCAAATATATAACTATCTTTGTTTTTTAAAATAAGATATATATGTATATATGTACACACACACTAAATATATAAATATGTATATATTTAGCTTTTAGGAGAAGAACAGTGTATTTATCACAAAATGATGCCAGAAGAAATCAATCAACACTTTCACGATTACTTCTCAAGACAATTCATAACATTTGCATAAGGGATGATGATAAAATTTTTGGCTACCTAAACTGATGTATAGAAGGAAACGGGAGAAGAAAGTAATACATTATGAGACAAATACCTATGAAAAGCCTAAATTCAAATGATCTGTATTAATTTTACTGCAGTTCAGATTTTATATTATTTGCTTTTGTGTCTTAGGGACTTGTTCTTAAAGGTTTTATATAGCTGTAGTTGTTGGCACTTGTAGAGTCAAGTCCTTGCTAGGAGTGTCTACAGAAACCAGAATATTAAAGGATATGGAATGCTGCGTATCTGTACTCTAAGCAAAGGATTCTTAAAATATGATTACTACCAGATGAGTTCTCATGAGGGATTGTGAGCTGATCTCCAATTGTATGTTCTCATTTGTTTCTCCACAAAAATCAGTGACATTTTTGGCAGATATTCTGATGATATTTTTTGGGTCAAAAAAGAATGAATCCTTTTAACCCTACTAATGTACCTTGATTTTTATACTACCTTAGTTATTTTTTCCTAAATTGTTATCATTTTGCTATAAGAAAATGGGAATGTTTGATATAAGTGGGCTTCATTCTTTTGTCTAGCCTAACACATTATCAGTGAAACTTATCAATCACCCAGATTTTGAGAACTAGTGTCCTTTGATGTTACATTACTCCTCGATTACTCCTCAAACCTTGAGAGGTAAAGTATATCTTGAAGCACTCTTTTTCCGAGAATAAGATGATGTTACCTCTCCTTAGTGAGATTAGGAAAAGAAAAGACTAAATTCAGCTGCTCAGTTTACTATCTCTCTCTTAATAAATAGGTGATGGTTAGAGTCTGTGATGTTAGAGTTTGACAAATAAACACTTCTGCTTTGCCAGAGGGCATAAGGTTAGATTTTGTCAACAATGGTAACAGAGGAATACAGGTAGAAATGGCAGGAGGAGGGGTTTTTCTTCTTGGTTCTGGTGGGCGTTTTCTTCCTTCTGTGGCATGATGGACAGCAGTGTGCAGGACTAGAGGTGCTCATTCTCCACTAACTTCTCAGGCACCAGCAGAGTGAGACTCAGCCTTAGCTTAGTCTGGTCCTGGTAGGTGACTTCCTGCAGATTAGCTTTAGGCCGCCCATGCCCCAGAAGTGGTGTCTGAAGGCCCAGTGCTGACCCACCAGTACCTCGGTGGGCTTCCTATAAACCAGCTCTGGCCCTCTGGAACCCTAGCGTATTTTTCCATCCCCCTTTTCTGCTGTTTGCTGCAGTTACACCCTTTCCAATTAGACCAGAGTCTCACTCAGTCTTAGTTTGTAGGGGTTTCCTTCTTTCAAATGCTTAGTTCCTTCCATGTTATTTCTCTCTCAGTTCTAGGGGTAGTAAATGCCTTTTCTATTAGCATTTGCTCTATTCTTTAGAATTCCTTTTTACTCGTTAATAATCCTTTATATTAAACCTTCCCTTTTCAAATTATTCATATGGCTTCTGTCTCCAGACTGGACCCTGACCAATCCAGGATTCAAACGAGGAGGGGATCCCAAAAGATCTACCCTCAAGGATGAAATTTTGGGATTGGTTTGGTCACACCCTTAGGCCTGAGTGCAGTATTAATTTCCTCGCAATGGGAAATGGTATACTAGTAATTCATGGAATGCAGTGCCATCGAGATTAGTTGAGCTATTACTTATGGAGGATTATAATGCAGTGTCGATGAAGCAGGTGCCTTCGGAACTCCCCGTGTAAATAAACCTTGTATGGAAAAAAACCATGAAGAAAATTAAAAATATTTGAGCTGAATGAAAATGTAAACAGCCTATCAATGTTTGTGGAATGAAGATAACACAGTACTTTTTGGGTAACAAGAGAATTAATGTTTATGTAAGAAACGAAGAAGTGTGTACAAATCAGTGAAATCAGCTTCCATCTTCAGGCAAGAGAATAAAGAAGAACACATTAAACTCAAAATAAGGAGAAGAAATGAATGGACATAGGTGAAGTAAAATTCTGTAATGTCTATTCTCCACAAGAAAATAGGCTCAAATATATCTGTTGTAAAAAAATAAGATAAAATTTATCAGTGTTGCTGAAATATTTAATATCATTTTTGCCCTCCTTACTAGCTAAGTGACCTGGGGCAAGTTGTTCAACCTATTTAAAGCTGAAGTTTCTCATTTGTAAAATGGGGGATAATAAATTTTAAGATCATAATGATTAAGAAGTAAATGAAAGGAATTTATGCAGAGATTATAGAGCTCTAGAATTTCCATGTAGAAGCACAAACTTGTTTAATTCAGCCTTAATAAAATTAAGAGAGTAGGTGTGTGAGTGATGGATTCCTGCAGTCATCTTAGTTGAAGCCAAAAACAGAGATGGGATAATCTAGGAAAGACCTGTGGA
>PVKM010020292.1:9591-23554 GCA_004027735.1 Carollia perspicillata | reverse complement strand
CAATGCCAGTGTCTGTAGTCCAAGCCCTAAGGGCTTGATGCAGGGAGAAAGAATCAAGACAAAAGTACAGAAAAAGCCAGCTCTTCCAGACTGCATTCTTATGCATCTCACATTTTTCTGAAAATATAAGCAATATGCATCATTAAGGACATTTATTAAGAAGCATTATGGACAAAAAATGACTGAGTTTCGGTCAGAAGGCCTGACCTAAACTATATCTTCAGTGTTATGTTTGCTAAATGTATCTGGGCAAGTCACTTAATCCTCTGAACCTCGGTTAATCTCATCTGCACAATGAGAAGAATAATTTCTTATACAGTCAGTCATTTTTAAGAAAAAAATGCATTACTGAGTACATGTAAAAGTAGCAATTACGCCAGTATTAAAGACAAAGCAAGCACTAAATAAGTAGGGGTTTTAAATATTAAATAATACATGTCCTTATTTCTCCATCATTAATAAATGATCATTGTCCTTATTTTTGCATCAATAAATAATCACTGGGCTTATTTCTGCATCATACTAAGTGGTACTTCCTTGTTACTGAAACAGCTTACTGTGTACTACCAAAAACATGAGTGAACTAATAAATCTGCGAGTTGGAAAAAACGAATCTGAGAAATTACAGGTTTCCTCAGCATTGTAGTTACCACTATTAGGAGAAGAGGAAGGACTTGGCCAAGATTTCTTCAATACTAACTTAATGGGTTTGTGTGCAATGAAATGTTAAGAGTATGACTGAGAATCTGTTAGGCTTGAGAATAGCAGATTAAGTAACCAAATCACATCAACTACAGATTTGGCAAAAGAAAGAAACCTGTGTTAAAAAACTAGTATAATTTAGGAACAAAAACAATGAAATATTTTGTTACTATTTGAAAATTTTCATAGGTCAGGGAATAGAAAAATATTCTTTATGCCCTACTGCACAGATAGGCTTCACACAGCTCTCAGTTTCTAGAATAAATACAAAGTCATTTATAAAAGCCTGACAAAATAGAGCGTCGTCTGCTCCTTTTAGGGTGGATTCAAATTATTTCCTAAATGATGGTTAGGGTGCACATCCAAATACTTAACTTTTTAATCACAGGTTATTTTCTTCAATATTGTTTATACTGCCCCCAAAAGTGAGAATAAATAATATGCTCAAACTCAACAGAAGCAAAAAAATTTTTCTCCCTGCAGTTAACTTTACACTTATCAGAAAATAATTTTCTGAAACTGATTATCACTTTATCTGAGCTTAACTATTTTCTATGGTTAGTGTTGAAATATGTGTCCATCTTATAACATAAAAATTGAACATTATACTAATTTTGGAGAAAATTACACAATACAAAACAATAAAAAAGTTAACATTCTAAAAAAATAACTCGTTTTGTTTTGAAACTACATAATGAATGACCTTTGTTCTCTATCTTCACTCCTGATTTTAACACTATTTCTAACATTTTAAATATGCAGGGAATTTTAGATTGAACTGTTTTTCACTTACACTTTGGCCTCATTGAAATGGTAAAGGAACATGATCAAGTGTTGAATTCACTTGATTTCTGCCTGATTCTCTCCTATTCAATGAATAACTCTGACATCCCTCTGTGTCTATATTAGGGCAATTGCACTCTACTTCCTACAGTAACTTTTGCTCTCTCAGTGCTGTTACAGTGTCTCTTCAGTCAGAGTGGAGGAATGGGAGGACACACTGAAGAAAGGGCAACTTTGGTAGCTGAGTTCCCTGATTTCTCCTCATCACTGCCAATCATCTGAACACCTAACGGTTTTTGTCTAATTCAAGCTCACATCCTCACTGTCCTGACCACAGAAGATAAACAGGACTCTACGGGTTTAAATACCTGAATACTCCTCTGCTGTGGTCCAACTAAGCAACCAGTTACCTATCCCAGACTTCCTGCTTCTCCAACAATCTGGAACCTGCATCTGTGAGTGTGGCGGGCTCTTGGCACCACTCCCACCTTTGGTTAACAGTCCTCCCCTGAGTTTAGGAGTTGTAGCTTCCTTCTCAAATCTGACACTGTATCCTTTTCTGGATTTCTACTTTTTGGTCTACTGAGGGTACTCTGACTTATTTGCCAGCATAATTCTGAATTAAATTATATATATTTAATTTGTGTTCTATCCAGAGATTTGGGATTGTAAGTAGAATATTACTGTGTATGCTTGGTTTATCATAAGGAATAAAGAATCCATATTTTTTTTCTGAAATAACTTAATATCAGGTATAAGCTTAAATTATAAAAAGGGATACCAAAGACTCTTTCAATAATCTCATTAACCTGAAAACTTGCCATTGGTATTTGCATCAGTGTTATAGGGTACAGAACTAATGTACTTATGTTTTACTATCTCAAAGTGCTGTTTTCATCTTTTCTAATAAAAAAAAATAAGACATTTATCTTGGAGTCCCCTTATAATGTTACACATTCTAGAAAACATGCAAATAAAACTATGCAACTGAATATTAGATAGGAGAAGAGAAGAGTTAAGGAATCTGAAAGGTCTGAAATGTGAGGAGGAAGAGGGTTATAAAAGTGTGGGAGACAATGAAATATGTAACATGTCAAGCACAGAGCTGAATGTCAGATTGTCTCAGGAGATGACATGGGAATACTGACAAGGTACTTGACGGTTTTGGATTAAAATACTTTCTCTCACTTTAATGTATGTGTTCTTCATGCAGCAGAGTGTAGTGGATAAAATTAGGACTCTATCTGGGTTCTAATCCTATCTTTGCAACTTGACCTTGGGCAAGTTTAGTTCACCTCTTTGTGCCTAAATAAGTCTCATCTGTAAACTACTTCAAAATTTCCCCATGAAGATTAAATGTGTTCATTTGTATAGACAGTTTAGGACAGTGCCTAACATAAAACTATACAACATGCAACTTCGGCCATTATTATTAATATTATTGATGTGGTAAATATCCCATGGCAGTTTTTTAATGTTTACTTAGAAGTTTAGAAAATTTCTGGAGTGAGGGGGAAAGCCCATAAACTCCAAACAGATAGATTTTCTAGTAACATTCCATGTTTACAGTACTAATTAAGTCAAATTTTGCATAGGACAAGTCATTTAAAATATTGTTGGGATAGTCTAACTAAATGATATAAGGAATGTAAACTTGCTTGGAAAAAGTATAAATCCCTACTGAGATGAGCAAAATGTAAGCTTATGCTCCTTTTATATTATAATTATTATTATCTATATTTTCTTACAAAATAACTAACCCAGAAATTTATTTCCAGTATACACATTACTCGAGTATATTCTAAATTAACTTCAAATAAAGAGGATCTGACTACTTTACAGTCATTAACAAGTCATATGCTTGCATTTTGAACTATCCTTAAACAGCAATATTTTTCTATTCCATCCTAGGTCAGGCTTAGCAAATAATTGCATTGATGAAGCAAAGCAAACAATTCTATTTAAGCAATTATCAAAATTTGAAGAAAAAAAAAAGACTTCCATATAACTATCAAGTGATTCTCCCTGTTGCCGGAAGGCATTGCACCAGGAAATAGCCTAAGGGTAACTAAGAGTTTTAATTGCACCATGTATGTGTCAATGGAATCGTTTAATATTCTGAAACTTGGTAGAAATTAAATAGGAGAACATGCAAATACGTTCTGTTCTCCAGCACAACCCTTAGATATGTAAAGTAGATTTAATATTAAGGCTCTAACTTTGCATTCCAGAAACCTAAATACCACTCATGGCTTAGGAATTAGTAAAATCTGCATAGGAATGTTATGTCTAATCACCTTACATAAGGCAACCTGGCATTACTGATGACAACTTACATAAAAGGATCCAAATCTGTGATTTATTAAATTGTTCATGCACTGATAGTTTTCAAAATCAAGTGAGAAATGCTTTGTAATTTATTTAATAAATCTAACTTATGTTCTATTTTATGTCTGAAAGTAATAATCTTTTTTCCTTGATTTACTAAATATCTAATTAACTATACTAAGAATTTACAATCCATATCCCCATATATATTTCAAGATATTTTATAAAATACCTGGCTCAGGTGGTATAACTATTCATTTACAGCTCGTTTTCCTCCTATGTCAAAAAGACACCCAATCCTTGAAATCAATTACATATTTTTTAAATACTATGCTATAAAAATCCTATTTCAGATACATTTTATGTGTTAAAATTTACCCCAATAGAGCATTTTTTTCTGGTTACAAAAATAGTGTATACTCCCATGACCTTTAAAAATTAGTTAATGCCCTGGTTAGTGTGGCTCAGTGAATTGAGTGCTGGCCTGCAAACCACAGAGTCACCAGTTCGATTCCCAGTCAGGGCACATGCCTGGGTTGTGGGCCAGGTCCCAAGTAGGGGGCATGCAAGAGGCAACCACACATTGATGCTTCTTTCCCTCTCTCCCTGCCTTCCCCTCTGTCTATTAAATAAATAAAATCTTTAAAAAAATAGTTAAGAAGAATAAATTTAAATCACCTAGAAATAGCCACTGCTAACATTTAGGTGCATTTACTTTCAGAATTTAATACTGAAGTAGTCAGGTCAGGGATATAGAGTATTAAGATCTTACTGTAGATAAGGTGTGTATCCCAGTTTTGTTCTTTACATTATTGTTCTTTTTACTATTGTTCTTTTTGCATTTTAAATGGCTATTTCTTATGCCATTAGATATTTCTAAATGTCAGTATTTCAGTCTGCATAATATTTCTTTGTTAGATCCAGTAATAATGTAATTTTTGTTTTCAAATATCTCCAACAATTTCAGGTACCATATACACTCTAAGAGTTCCTTACTCAACATCACCTGTCCTGTATAGACAGCTGCCTGTCGAACAGCCTCTTGGAAGTACCACAGCAACCCAACCTGGAACTGTCCAAAACTGAATCCATCATTTACTCCCCAGGTCTGTCTCTGTCTCTGTCTCTGTGTCTGTCAGTCTGTCTGTCTGTCTGTCTCTCTCTCTCACACACACACACACACACACACACTTTCAATTTCAGCACCTATAGTGTCGGAAGCTACTAACCTGGGCCATTACACTTGATTCCTCTCTTTTCATCCTTTGCCTCTGATTTACATAAAATCCATTCCCCTTTTCCAATATACCATTGTTACATTTATTTTTCTTCATTCCTACCAGCATCTCCTTATCTAAGTCTCCATATTTCAAACCTGGATTACTTGCCAACTCTCCTAGCTAGCTCTCTTTCTCCAGCATTGCTCAATTATTCCTTATTTCACATTGTACCCAACATGGGTTTTGTAATCTTATTTGGTTGTTCACCTGCTTAACTCCCTCCAGTGGCACCACACTACATTCAGGATAATGGTAGGTTCCCTACGTGACCCCTATCATCTGCCCCTTTCACCTCTTCACCATCGTCTCTCCTCTCCACCTCTTATCCAGCCCCGCGTACTCTTTATTCCAGCTGCACTGAACTGCTTTCAGTTCTTCCAATGAACTCAGATGCTGAGAGGGTCCACTTCCCATCCTGTTCCTTTTGACTGAACACTCACCCCCAGTTTAGACATCACTTCCTTTAGGCAGCTTTCTCTAACATGTACCAAGCATAGGCTCAGGGGCCCTGCTAGGCACATCAACACTGCAGTGTACCATCCTAGAATGAGTTAAAGAGAATCTCCCCAAAAGTCATCTTCACTCAGAACTTCAGAATGTGACCTTATTTGGAAATAGGATTTTAACAGATATAATCAGTTCAGAATCTTGAGATAAAGCCCCGGAATTAGCATAAGCCCTAAGTCCCATGACTGATAATATATTTATAAGAGGGGAGGACACATTCAAAGATACATAGGGAAGAAAATCATGTGAAATGGAGCCAAAGATTGGAGTTAGGTGCACAATCAAGGAACGTCGTAACCATCAGAAGCTGGAAGAAACAGAAGAATTTCCCCTAAAGCCTTTGAAAGAAGTGTGACCCACTGACACCTTGATTTCAGATGTCTAACCTCCAGAATTTTTGTTATTTTAAGCAGCCAGTTTGTGGCACTTTGTTACAGTAGCCCTAAGAAACTAATGCACCTCCCTTCCTAGACTTACTGGGATACGTTAATTGTTGCATTTCAATTCTCACTAGACTATAAGCTCCATGCAAAGCAAGAACTAATCCTATTGTTTACAAGTTTATATTCACTGCTAAGTACATCAATTGGCACATGACAGGCAATTAATAAACCTGTATAAAAGAAACATTTTTCAAAGTAGTAGACATCTATCAAAACCTAAGCAACATTATTTAATCTAGGTTAAGTTTACTGGCAAAATCTTTATTATTTGAGATTTACCGAATTTAGAGTTCTGTGGCTCTAAAAGCCGCAGAAGACGGTTTGGAAGAGGGGTTTTAGCACACACATCTATTGTCTTTCCTGGTCCCACATTCACTCCCCATTCTGGTCCCAGATCTCTGAAGTTCTTTCTGGCATGATCACAGCCTCCAGAAAGTTGTGAATCAAGTGTCATGGTTTCCGGCACCGGGTAAGTAATTCAAGCTCAGCCATGCAGACTCCCTTTGTGAATGTGGGAGGAACAGCATGAAAACCGCACTCTTGGCCCACATTTAGCCCCAGGCAGCACACTTCAGTCTCTCTCCGCTTCCCGCTTTCTAGATCCCTGGAGCAGCTCCAGCTTGTCTTTCCTGAGAACTGTTTTGTCTGATTACCCTCTGATTCTATGAGCTAACCCACAACCTTTTGTTTAACATGCCCAGAACTAGTTTCTGTTAACTTGCAATTTAAGAATGGTAATCTTCAAACGTAGGTGTGATTACTACATGATCCAGATTGCTTGTATAAACAGGTATTGTTTCACAGAGGGTTACCTGTTCAAAAAGTGTCCAGCTTAGATTGTCAGACCACTTACTAATGAACTATGCAATTTCACATTCATGACTTGCCAGTTTCCTTCTGAGACAGCCACCCCCATTTCCTTATGCATTGCATATGCTAATGTAACTCCTATTCTTCTCCATCATTTAATTCTGTCTTAATGTATAAAAAGTTCCCTTTTTAAGAACATTTTATTAGAAATTGTTTATTTTTAAATTTGCTCTGTGTAAATCATGCTCTAAAAACACATAGAACCATTTTACAAAGATGTTACTTCTAAATAAGTGAGGGCTTTGGTATGACAAATGACACTCATGGCATAGTTCACACTAGAAGATCCACAGTTCCCCATTTTGCGACACAGAGACCAACATATTTGATGAACGTTACTTTGCAAGTTTTCATTATTTCGTTCAAATAGCAATTAATTTATAAACTATTTATTATAATTGCATATTATGTAATTATACAGAACATTTTTCCTTCATCTCTCTCCATTAAATGAAAAATAATGTTATTATGATACAAGATTTATTCGAATGTTATTAATTATTAGAACACAAGCATCATTTACTTACATAGATATACTAAATGTAAATTTTAGATGTGCAAACTAAGGTTAGTAAAAGCAAAATGGTTTCTTTAACTGCAATGGCTTAAAGATTATTTTCTTTTGTATTGAAATGCAGATAGAGCATAATAAGTCTCCTGAACAGGGTTTGAATTTGATCTCCACTGAGCTGTTTCCCTAGAGACTCTGCAGACAACAGTGCTATTAGTCTTGCCTATTGAAACAGAAGGGGGCAGAAGAAATTACACTTCTACTTCCTTTCTCCTAGGCTCTTAACATTGCTTCGAGCTGTGTCATCTACTTATTCTCCTTGTTATCCTGAATGGCTGCATCATCTTTCACTTTCTGCCCAATTTATTTTAATGTCCATGAGGATAGATCTCTTAATAGTCCTAAAAGCTTAAAACTACATTAAGGTCACATTTTAATCCAAACTTCATTTATGATCTCAAATCTAAAACCTTCTCTTTTCGTCACACTTTCTTCACCTTGTACTCTGCACACTACAGTGAACACACTTTTTCCTTCATCCTGCCCTTCCGTGTCCCAGTGTGGCTCCATAATTAGCCCATAATTCCCCTTTCTCTTTCATTCGTTTCCAACGGAGGCCAGACTGTACGTTAAACTACTTCACTGATGCTTTAGGCCTCTTCTGCTCCCTGCAGCTCTTTCATCTTTGACGTTAGTTTACAACAGATGGAAACCTACTCTGTGATGGTCATTGTAGTAGAAACTCTGCTCAGTGCTTTGAATATAAAAACAAATACCCAAACACCCATTTTATTACTAGAAAAAGAGAATCCTATACAAAGGCAAGCAAAAATTAAAACGTATCTGGAAAAGTCTATATAATTCTGCAGATCTATATTAAAGAATAATTAAAGGTGAAGCTTAGATTTTAGCACGTCAAGATCCAGATCACAAGTCTTCTTTTTCCAGAAAATGTTCACGATAATGACATAATCCCATATGTGACAAAAGCCACTTTGTAGGGGAAAGTTTGAGTGGGAAAAGGTCAGAGACAGTTTGACCTGCAGTGGCTACTGTGTTAGTTTCAGCAAGAGACAACCAGTCGGTTAAATGGTAGGAGAAAGATTAGAGGAAAAGAGTTAAACAATACAAATATAAGGAATAGAATGAAAAAGATTGGTTAATCAATTAAAAGTCGTGGCATTAAGAAAGAAGGAATTAAAATGTATTCTAAATTTTCCAGTTTAACTAACCAAATGAATAGTAACCCTAATCTGAGAGGTAGGAAATGTGAAAGAAAGAACGTCATTTTTGAAAATGTGAGATCATGCTCCTAATATCTGACCTGTTGAGTTTCGGCCAACCACACAGACATGTCAATCAAATGGAGGCATCCAGAAATCTGATGAAGTACGTCGTCTCCAAATGGTTTCCAGTGATCTCTGACTCCTGGTATTCATGCCTTTTTGTGATCCCTGACAACTGAATGAAGGCTGGACTTACAGAATCACTTCTAAAATATTAAAACTGCATTGGTGGTGGTATATTAGTTTCGGGAGGCTCCCATAACAAATGACCACAAACTGCATGGCTTAAAACAACAGAAATTTTTCTCTCACAGTTCCAGAGGCCAGATGTCTGAAATCAAGGTGTCAGAAAGGCTGCATTTCCTCTGAAGGCGGTGAGGGATATTTTGCTCCTTGCTTTGTCCAGCTTCTGGTGTCTCCAGGTGGTGCCTGACTTATATTTGCATCACACCAGCCCTTGCCTCTGTCCTCACATGGTCTTCTCCTCTGTGTGTGTGTGTCAGAAGATACATGCCCTTGGATTTAGGACTCATCCAGTTAATCCAGAATGATCACACTCAACACCCTTAATTTAATTACGTCTGCAAAGACTCTTTTCCCAAATAATGTCATATTCACATGTACCACAGGCTTGAACACATCTTTTCGGAAGTCACCATTCAACTCATTACAGATGGGATGACACTACCTAGATTTGGTTAAAAAGGAATGTGGTTTCCACCACAAGTGGTCACCTTTGCTCTCTCCTACATTGCTTGCTATGGGGAAAACTAACTTTTTTACAGTGAACTAGCTCTATAGAGAGAGGTCCTCCATGGCTGTGTCTGGAGGTGGACCCTTAACCCAGTTGAATTTGCAATAAACCATAGTTTCAGTTGACAGCTTGACTGCAGCATCATGACAGACCAAGAGCCAGACACAAGCTAAACCGAGTCTAGGCTGATAGCCCACAGAAGCTGTGGGACAGTACATAAGCACTGTTTTTAAGTTGCTAATTTCTGGAGTGATTTATCACACAACAATCAATATCTAATATGGAGCTCACAAAAAATGTATAGGCTAGTTCAGCAGTAATTAAGATAAACCATGGAAATGAATTTAATTTTGCATTTAAGAAATATTTGTGGAGTATGCTCTATAAAACAACATTGTGATGACTTTTATTTAGATGTAAACTTACATATACACACACATATATATGTATAAAATAATAAATGATGACCTAGTCCCAAGAATCTTGTTGTTTCAGGGAATGATAGACAAGACCACAATGCGTTGTATGGCAGAGAAATATAAAAGGTGTTAAGTAAGGTACAAAGCACAGAGGAGAAGGATCTGGTCCAGATTTCCTAAGGACTTCCTGGAGAGGTTAAATTCTTAATTTCCACAAATTTAGCTACTTATAACTATGTATTAACAAAATTCTCTCTCCTTTCAACAATGCAATATTTAAGGCACCTCTAAGTAGGAAGGGCATTTTTCTGTTCCATTCCATAATATTCCTACAATAAGCTTATCTAAGCTCTTAGGGTAAGAACATATATATACCCATTTCTGTGACTGCCAAAAGGGCTAAAGCTAAATTATCTACATAGATAGTTATAAATCAAATCAGACTTTTACTTCATAGGTCATATGTTTTGTTTGGTATAACTTGTTTTTACTCTTATTATTGTACTTTCATCCTAAGCAAACTGAAGTCACTTTAAATAGTAAATAAATGAATCCTCATTCCAGAAAATGTCCAGCCATTAATATAACGAGAACGGCTTGTGTGACATCAATGCAAAGCTGACAGCCAAGAAGAGTGGACTGGAATGCACATGCATAAACAACGACAACTTCACTGTACTATCAGTGGGGGTGGTAGACACCATTGAGTGAGTATGTGTACTGTGGACATCGCATTCAAAATGGCTGAACAATGATAGCTAGTGGTGGAGGAGACTAGGGGCTGGAGGGACGGAGCAAAAATAAAAAATAGTGTGGTGACCGATGTGGGAAGGGGTTATTAGGGGAATAAATGGTAATGGAAAAAAATACAATAAAGATTAAACTTTAAAAAATTAAACCAAATCAAAATGACTGAGCAAGTAGAGCAATGAATCTACATCAAATTTTGCATTAAGCTTGAACATTCCTTCCTGGAAATTATTTGGATGATTCAGAAGGCCGCAGCTATGGGAAATTGGTAATTGACAGCCTAATCATGACAACGTGCCCGCTCATGCATCGTATCCCCTGCAGAGTTTTTTGATGAAACATCAAATCACCCAGCTGACTCAGCCCCACGGCAGCCCAGATTTGGTGCCTACAACTTCCGACTTTTCCCAAAACTAAAATCACCTTTGAAAGGGAAGAGGCTTCAGACTGTCAGTGAGATTCAGAAAAACATGATGGGGCAGCTGATGGCGACTGGGAGAACTGTGTGCAGTCGCAAGGTGCCTACTTTGAAGGAGTCAGAGAAATCATTGTTCTCTATACAATGTTTCTTGTATCCTGTACCTTTTTCTATAAATGCCTCTATTTTTCATACTACATGGCTCTATACCTTCTGAACAAACATCAGATAAAAAATTGCAATGAATTTTTAATAAAAATGCTCTGAATGCTCTAGCAAAAATATGAAAAGGGAGCACAGAAAAACCCTCAGTGTTCAAAACTAAACCTACTAATTTACTAAAACCAAATTCCACTTTTTTGTATTTCCCCATTTCTGTTAATGCCATCAACATGCCCCCTTTTCCTTAACCTCCCATCACCTCTACCACTGCCAAATCTCATCTACCCACATCCTGCTCCCTGTTTTTTATTTATACTACTCTCACCCTAACATTTCCATTGTTTCTTGTTTAAATTATTGAAGTTTAAAAACATTGCCCCTTAGGTAACCTTGATCAGATTTGATGTTTGTAGGACTACCTCATCAATTGGTAACCCAGTACCTACATCTGGATAACCCATTACCTGCATCTCTAAAGTAACTAGTTACCAACTAGTCTTTCCTTGAATATAATTCAACTGTTACACTGTCATTGTGTATTATACTTATTTGTTTGTCACCCAAGTCCCATCCACTAAAGTATAAGCTCATCAAGGGTGAAGACTGTGTCTTCTTCACCTTTCTTTTTCTACAGTTCTTATTGTAGTGTCTTCCAAATTGCAAGTATTGAACAAACGCTGTTGAAAATAAAAGAAAAAGTGTACAAATTATTCTCCCTTCCTTTGGGTTTGTTCTCTGTTCATTAGTCTAACATGCATATCATTTCCACATTAAGCCTCTGAAAGGACAAGGGTCATCTTATTGTCCTACAACTGTGCCTCGCCATACATGTAATGATGAAATATAAATGCCTAAGCATAAAAATCTAAATCACAGAACGTATTTCCCACTGCTTTGTTGTATCCATCCTGCCCTTCCAATTTCCTGAACATCCCCTGTGCTGTCTCAGCTCTGTGCATTTGCTCCAACTTGATCCTTCATTTAAATGTTCACCTGCCTTGAAGGTCCTATTGACCTTAAAAAGTGCAACTCAAATTGTGCCTCATTTGTGTTCTACAATTCCCACCCTGAAAGTATTATCATCAGCAACTGCCCTTTCTTTATACTTCTTTTTTGACACTTAGCACATTCTACCTGTACCTAAGGGCCCAAAATATGTTTCTTAGGTTGCCATATTTTATTGAAAATTAAAAGACACAGGAAACTGTTCCTGTTGCTTTCTGCATATAATACCTAACATCACTACCACTGCTTTGAAATACTCACAGTCCTTAGGCTTACTGTAATAATGTTTCAATAAAGATTAGTTGAACAAATGTACACTTGCCATCATTCATAAATGATGTATTTAGAGACTGTAGGAAGATAATGCAAATATAATATTCACTTTATTCTACATTTGCATTATGTTGTTCTATAAGGCGTACAGTAGTGGATATATGTGAATAGAGTGTACTAATGCTTGCAACCAAAATTTAGAATCTCAATCTTTAATTTTTTCCCCCACTAGGTTCTTCTTAGGGAAATTCTTGAAATGAAAAAATATAAGTCAATGAGTTAACAAACATTTTCAAAAATAACCGATGAAACGGTAACTCCTTATCATCTTCTACAGGCAATTTCAGTAATAAAAGTAAAAAGCCTTTAAAATATTATAACCATTTAATCAGGGATGCTAATTTTAGTAACTACTAATGCAAAATGAGTGATGTATATATATCTACCTATAAGCATATTATCTGAATAATATACAAAATATTTTAAAATAATTTGCTTTTATTAACCAATACAATAGAAACTATGAAACACTAATTCATATTATCAAATAGGACAAAAGAGATATGTTACAAAAATAATTAATTCAACAAAGAATAAATATAACATTATCAACTTTGCATACAGGGAAAAACCAACAAAACAAAAATAAAATGATAGAGAACAAAATGACAGAAATTTTAAAAAACAGACTCATTGATGATTTTAATTTTACAGTATTTTCCTTTTATGTATTTTACTATTTTCTTTTTAAATATTTGGTACAAAATAAAAACATTTTTAGTTTCATTTTTTTTTCCAAAGCAGCTCCAAGTAAATAAACAAATAATCACTTATTTTTACCTGGTTTTGCTGAACTTTAGTTGAAAGAATATAGACACTTGACTTTGGTGGTTTCAGTCATGCAGTTGCCATCCAGGTTCTCTTTCAGTCACTTTCTCTCCCACGTGCATCAGATGGAATCACATATAACTAAAAATAAAATTAAAATTGGACTCAGTCGAATGAATCAATGGTTATATTTATATGTACCTCAATTTAGAGGTTATAATACATATTCTAAAACAAAAAGGATTTTCCCTTCCATAGGAAACAACACAAATTATTCCTTCCTTTAATTTGGTATTTTCAAATATACCTCTGACCTAAATTCAAACAGTAGCAGTATTTCTTCTTACCAAAATAGCAAAGAGCTTTTTTATGGGGGGTGGAGGGGTGGGTTTGGGGGCAAATATATGAAAACATATCTGTTTTGTTCTGCCTACTTCTGTAACTTTCACATGGACCATTGGTAAAGCCACACCTGTATTTTTTACTCTTTTAAATTATAGAATAAAGACAGATTTCAAATATTTTATTTCTAGCTCTTTGCATCTACATTATCTGAAACCTAGCTTTTTCCATCTTGGAAATTATTTTCTTTAGAAGCCTGTTTATCTATTTGTGCACCCTATTCTTTTTCACTTTCTTTCTTT
>PVKM010020291.1:0-23510 GCA_004027735.1 Carollia perspicillata | reverse complement strand
CACAAAGCTAGCAGGTGGGTGCCATATTTGAGACTCCATCAACCTGGCTAACACTGTTTGCTCTGCTCTGGGGATCCCCTGAGACTCTGCCCCACCCCACTTACTGGCCCACCCACGCTGTTAACAGAGACTTTTCCATAAGAATGGCTGGTTGGCTCTTGTTTCACAACTTCCTAAATCCTGTCAAACAAACAATAGCTGGCTTCAGTGAGGCCCCAGCCTCAATACCTCTTGCTAATGGACCCCAGGGCTGGCACTAGCAGGATCCAGCCTAGATTCACAGCTTGGCTTCACTTGGGAATCTCCCAGCCCAGCACAACATGCAGCCATTTCAGATTACTTTATAGCTCAGGCAGGATGGCCCTGGGCAGAGCACAGGTGAGGGCTGACCTTGGCCTTAACCACCTCAGAAACCCCAGAGCCTGCACAGCCAGTGGGCAGCTACACTGACCCTGCACATCTGATCATCCATGAAGGGTGGATGTTGGTGTTCAGTGGTCACGGCCAATCCTTGCAGCTGACTGGCCTGGGTAAATCCCTCCCATTGACCTGCCAAAAGCAATCAAGACTCAACTACAAGAGGAGGGTGTACTTAGCCCACATGAAGGGCATGCCTTGACTTAGCCCACATGAAGGGCACCCAGCTTGGGTGATAGGAAAGGCTGTGCCACTGGATGCTATAGGACACCTACTACATTAGAACACACTACCAAGACACAGAGTCAAAGCAGCTCTCCCTAATACATAGCAACAAACACAGAGAGGCTGTCAAAATGAGGAGATAAGGAATCATGGCCCAAATGAGAGAATAAATGAAACTTCAGAAAAAGAACTAAACAAAAATGAGATAAGCAATTTATCAGATTCAGCAATTTATCAAACCATTGGTTGTAAGAATGCTCAAGGTACTTAATGAAGACCTCAACAGCATAAAAAAAGACGAGGCAGAAATGAAGGATTCACTAACTGAAATAGAGAACAATTTACAGGGAAACAACAGTAGCGTAAATGAAGCCAAGAATCAGATCAATGATTTGGAACATAAGGAAGCAAAAAACAACCAATCAGAACAAGAAGCAAAAAGAATAATAAAAAATAACCGAGAGTAGCATAAGCAGCTTCTCAGACAACATCAAGTGTTCCCACATTCATGCCATAGGGGTGCCAGAAGGAGAAGACAAAGAGCAAGAAATTGGAAATCTATCTGAAAAAAAATGAAAGAAAACTTTCTTAATTTGGTGAAGGAAATAGACATGCAAGTCCAGGAAGCACAGAGAATCCCAAACAAGATGAATGCCTAGAGACCCACTCCAGGATGCATTGTAATTAAAATGCCAAACCATTATTATATGAAATGTTAAAGGAATTTATTTAAGAAAAAAGAAGAATAAAACTGAACCGTAAGATGGCAATAAATACATATCTATGAGCAAATGAATCTAACAAACAAAGTGAACAAGAAGAACAGAGACAGAATCATGGACACAGAAAGGGTTTTAGATGGGAGGGGGCTGTGGGGGAATGGGTAAAGAGGCTAGGGGATTAGAAGTACCAATAGGTAGTTACAGAGCAGCCATGGGATATAAAGTATAGTCCTCACTGTGCTTTACAGTGGAAGTGGAGCAGCCAAAGAACTTCTATGCATGATCCAAGGGCATGAACAATGGTGTGGAGATTGCCTGAGGGAGTGGGGGGTGCTGGGTGGAGGGGAGCAAAGGGAAAAATTGGGACAACTGTAACAGCATAATCAATAACATAAAATTTGGAAATGTTTCTTTTAAAATCTAATGAAAAAATCAGAGATGGTTCTTAGTGAATTATTGAATTACATCATTTTCTCCTGAAATCTACATTGCTTTATTTTTTCTGGCACTTATTTCTTTTTTTCAGATGACATTTCTAAAGCAAATCTGAGTCTAACATTAGTACAATTAACCTTTCCTACTCCTTGGTAAGTTGAAAATTTTTAATCTTTAAATAAATACTTAACACATAAATTTTTATTTACTTTTGCTTAATATTTTTAGAATTGTACAGTTAAGGCCTCACAACAATCAATCTCATGTACAAATTTTCCTCTTATTCATCTATGATTATAATTACTAGTCTATTTGCTGTTCTTTTCTTTGCAAATGACTATGGTTGGAAGGTTATATTTATCTATTCCATCATTTCATGTCTGTTATATAATCATACTTTGTTATCTCATTATAACTGAAGTTCCCTCATTTATCACATATAATTCAATTATCTACCAAGTTAATTCTACATTTCACTTCTTTAAGTGACAAGTAGAACTTAGTCAATTATAGTTTTTATTTCATCTGAGATATTCTTCTTTAGTTAATATTGTTATCTATTTTCCCTTCAGTAATTTTACAGATACTTTTACATTTTTATTTTAATTTATTAAGTAACCACTTCATTAGAAATAGGTGAATATTCCTCTCCCAACAGATATATGCCATCCTTTTTGTGGTCTCCAGATTTTTTTTCATCTGTCCTAGATTGTTTTCTCCTATTTATTGAATACTGAGTATAATATTGTTATTTCAGAGACATATGGAAGGTCAATGTCAAAGTTCATACCATTTGACTTTCTGCAGCAAAAAGAGATCTACAATAGGTTGGAACCAGAGGACAGATTTTGGAGGGGTTGGCATTAACCTCCAGTTTGGTTGTTGACCATTTTCATCAGTGAAATCTTGAGGTAGAATAAGTGAGGTTGGTTCTCTATTCCATCTACCACTAAAGAGTACAAAGATTGGAGTAACAGGAAACTATGGTGGAAATTATCTCCATGGAATTGTTCAAAATGAAAAAAATAAGGTAGGGAAGTATATTTTGTTGGTGGTTTTTGCTGAAAATTATATTTGCTTTAATTAATTTTATCATGAAAATATAGGCATTAGGATAATATTTCTTTTTCTAACCTATCATTTCTCCAAAATGTCAGCTTTACCAACTTTGAACCAACTGAAGAATGAGAGTCTGCGTGGGCTGCACCACGCCAAATGTCCAGCAGGTTTATGTACCTCTCCTTGGAGATCCACCATACTTTCAAATTATTTTAAGTTACGTTGGATTTTAAGAATCTTCTCATCTGTTTTTGTTGCTGATTTTGAGGTTGTGCGGGGAGAGTAAAAGAAGGAACTAATTTAATTTTCTTGGTGAACATTGTATCCAATGTTTCGTTAATATTTCTATATCATGCATTACTGAGTACTTAAGTATTTTCTGATTTTCATAGATAGCCTGTCACTGTGTCTTACATTCTCAAGCTTTTCCCCCGTATGCTGAACAGTTATTGTAATGTCATTCTACATACTGGAAAAAAAACTTTATAAAAATAAAAGGAAGAGAACTCTTTCCTTGATCTTTTCCAGGGGCACAGGTGAGCAGGCTGGATAGGCTGTAGATAACTTCTCCCTGAAAAACACTCTGTCCAAGTAATATCTAGGAACACATTGAGAGAAGTTTGGTTTATAGTTGTGGAACATTTCTGGAATTTCTAAAGGTACAAAAAGCTACTTTAAAATTGCATTCGTCTCAGAAATTTATAAGACGGTAGATAATAAACAGTGCTCTAAAATACTGACAAAGGTACAGCCAACATCAGATATATCTAAACCACCAGAAGTGAACTACAGAAGTGTGACCAGCACAGAACGGGTTGAAGCTGCACACGAAGAAAGGTGTGTAGGATGGCTACTGCCCAGAAAAGCCATCGCGTTATGGGGATCATCATCAATAAAAACTTAGAGATATAAGTGAAAATGAAGATAGGCAAGCGTATGTGAAGTAGTAAGAAACAAAGTAGGAAAAAGAAAATACTCCAAAGGGTGTTAGCAAGGTTTTGTATTAAGTATAGAAATAACCATAAAGGGAACAACAGAAGAAAACAACCATGACTCATTGTGATAGTCACACACTCACAGTAGTTTCTCTAAAGTTTATATGCTAAAGTTTGACAGAAGGATTCTGTTTAGACTATGCAAGAACTCAGGCACTTTATTCTGAAATAGAGGAAAGTAAGTTCTCAAAAGCAGCGGGAAAGAGACAGCATCTGTCATTTTCACTTACTGTTTCTGTGTAGGCCCAGAAAACAGACTGAAGTTAAGGCACCTGTGTTTCTCAGAATGCAATAAACTGTCTCATTTTTTATCCAAAGCCCATTGCTTTCTCTTCCCAACCCGGCATCAGATCAGGATTAATCATTATTATTGTCATGATTACTAATACGTACCATTAGACTCTCCATCCCCAACAAGGATCATTATGGCTTTATTTTTTCTCCCTAAGGCTTCAACTATTTCCAAAATGTAAATGTTTATTATTGCTTAAGAAGGAGACAGCACTCAGCTTTATTCAGGAACTTTTTCAGGCTTCAAACAGCTCTGTTTGCATTCCCTGCTGGCTGCTTTAAAGCTAAAACAGATGAACAATATTGCTTTAAATGGAAGAAAACTCCCTCTCTAAATTTATATTTGAATGATCGAAGTAGTCTTTATGCAAAATATCTCCAAAGAATATAAAATCTTGATGGAAATAACACTAAAATACACTACTGTTTTAAATCCCTTATTTCAGTTGGTAGATACCTCATGGTATAATAGAAATAACCCTAGATTCAAGGTTAGGGATTCAGTCATAGATTATTTTTCATTCAATTTACTGGGGTGACATTGGCTAATATGATTACATAGATTTCAGGTGTACAATTCTTTGTTACATCATCTGTATATTGCATTGTGTTATATGAACTTGGGCAAGCCACTAATTTTTCTGAGGCATTTGCAAAATGTTAAGGCTGTTAATGATGAACTCTGTTGTTATTCTCTGTTTTGAAGTTCTGCCATTTCTAGGCCAAGAATAATGCTTATTTTAAATAATTAAGGTAGAAAAAAATATATGGTGGTAACGGTTTCACTAAGCTTGGTATTCTAATCTTCTCTAGAACATGTAAGGAGAAGCTTTGTCTCATCTAAAAAGGAGAGAAAGATCTGAACTCAAGTATCTAAATTGTGAATTCCAATTGATGGTAACCTAAAAGGATTTAAAGAATAAATGCTAATAAAGCAGACAACACAAATTTTGGTTGCTTCCTCCTGAGACTGTGAGAGCTGCTTTTTAATTGGCTATTAGTCCAAACAACCAAAACTCACAATCTCTAGATCTTAATCTTCTGACAGGTTGCAACCCTAGTTGGCCATTTCATAGCCTATGATTTTTCCAGATTCTGTACAGTTCACTGGTTATCTTAGTCTGTGCTTAGGATTTCTCATATTAACACACTCTATCATGAAACTATTTCAGCCATTTCAAAGAAGATACCAAGTTCCCTTCATGTAATAAAATCAAAGAATGTGTTTAAACTATATGTGCTGAAACTATATTTTGACCAGCTAGCTACTTTTGTATTAAAAAACAAACAAACTTTGGTTGGAACAGCTGTTTTATATTTTGGTTTTTAGTCTTTGCATTCTAATTTTGCTTCCCCATATTAAATCATAAATAACTGCTTTTGATTGTTTAGCCACATGAACTCTTTTATGATGATTCATCTCTATAACATGACAAAATCTTTCTTTAGAGTGAAGAAACAGAATCTTTTTCAAAAATAAGATGATTTTGCTTTCCTTACTATGTCCAGAATTTGTATCAGCTTTCCTAGGATAGAAGTATGACTATAGTAACAATGGAGTTTCAACAAGTATACCAAGTCCAGAATTAATTTTGCTAATGAATGAAAATATTCCATTTGAGGTACCTTGATAATATTGCACAATATAAAACAAAACAATTTCAGGGAAAAAGGGAGGGGATTATAGGAACAAGTATAAAGGACACATGGACAAAAACTAAGGGGGATGGAAAGGGGAGGGAGGTGGGGAGCACTGGGGGGTGGTCTGGGATGGGAGTAAAAGACAGAAAACTGTACTGAAAAACAATTAAAATAAAAAAAAAAAAGATTAAAAAAAAAACACCTGGACTGGAAATCAAGAACTATGTGCTGCTTATAGATCTCACCATTTTTTTTTTTTAGTATAATGATAGTCTCTTAGTTTTTCTGATTCTCGGTTCCTTTTATTTACATAAAGTGAGATGATGAAAGTAGAAATCTTTAAGGTCCCCTTCAGCTAAAACCTTTATAATTTCTCTCAGAATCAACCAAGATTGGCCATGTTTTTGCCCTGGAATATGATAAGGAAATTACAGGAGACATAGCAAAGTTTAATATTCAAGGACAATCTTTATTCAGTACTGAGTGATGCTAATGATCCAGTTGTGGACAATTCTACATGAGCAATGGATCATGCAAATCACTCTCATGGTATTCAAAGGGACAGTTGTTCTCAACACATTTTAATTTATTGTCAATTATCAACACATTCATACCTGTAATATTATAAAGTACTTCCAACTCTGTGTCTCTTTGGAATTGACCAGCTGCAGTCCACATATCAATATTAGCTGAAAAAAATGATACTTGTTGGACAGCCAATACATTTCATTAGTCAAGCTGCTTAAACTAAAATGTAAGATAAGACAGTCAGCAGTGGGGATTTGAGGAAAAACAAATGAAATTGGCCTGTCCAGAGAGTATCTATCTGTGTAATATGAAAAATACAGATATTTATTGAAGAAGATACAAGATACAAAAAAATATTGTTCATGGGACAATGATGCCTCAGTCTCCTTCAAAGTAGGCACCTTTGGACCTAACAGAGTTCTCCCAGCATCTCTTCCACTGTTCAAAACATTCAGCAAAATCCTTTGTTGGAATTGTCATCAGCTTCCCCATTGTATTTTCCTGCATCTCATTGACAGTCTGAAAACTCTTCCCTTTCAAAGGTGGATTTAGTTTTGGGAAAAGCCAGAAGTTACAGGGCACCAGATATGGGCTGTAGGGAGACTGAGTCACCTGGGTGGTTTGATATTTCACCAGAAAACTCTGCATGAGACATGATGTATGAGCAGGTGCCTTGTTGTGATGAAGCTGCCAATCACCAGTTGCCCATAGCTGAGGCTGTTTTTGTTGTATAGCGTCTCTCAACTGACAAAGAACATTGAGGTAGTACTCCCTATTAATTATTTGGTTTGGAGGGGCATACTCAAGATGGACAATACCTTCCCGATAGAAAAACACAGTTAACATGATCTTGATCTTGCTGCAACTTTGCCACACCTTCTTTAGGAGTGAAGAATCAGACAACTTCCATTAGGATGACTGGGCCTTTGTTTCCAGATCATTGCCATAGACCCATGATTCATCTCTGGTTATGACTTTGAGGAAATGGTAGCAATTTGAATCAAGTCATTAGCAGCTGTAGCACAATGTTCCTTCTGCTCTGGTAGCAGAAGCCATAGATCAAATTTTGCCACAACACACTTCATGCCAAGGTCCTGTGTCAAGATTTCAGACACAGTGTTTTTTGGAATCCACAGATCAACTTCTACGTCTTGCACTGTCAGCCACCCATCTTTGCTGATTGCAGCCTTTACACGTTCAACAGTCTCAGTTGTTTTTCCTGTTTCAGGCCTTCCAGAATGTTGATCACTTTCAACAGATTCTTGACCATCTTTGAAGCATTTGTGCCACACTTTTATTTGCACTGGACTCATTACATCATCCTCGAAAGCCTTCTGAATCATCCGAATAGTTATCATGGAGGAACATTTAAGCTTAACGCAAAATTTAATGTAGACTCATTGCTCTACTTACTCATTTTGAATGTGTTGGCCATACAGTACACATGCTCACTCAACAGTATCTCTTGCCCCCACTGACTGGTACAGTGAAGTCCTCATTGTTCATTCATGTGCAGTCCAGTCCACTCTCCTTGGCTGCCAGGTTTACATCTATGTCACACAAACCTTTCTTATATTAACAATGTCTGGACTTTTTTCTAGACAGACCTTGGTGTGCTTTATAAAATGTAAAATTGATATAAAGCATTTATATAAAGTTATGACATAATTAGAGACCAAAAAGACACATGGAAAATGGTCTTGTTACAGAAAATTGAAACAACCAGACACCGGAGAGGCTAAAGAGCACGATCCTTTATTCACGCGTGGTCCCAGAGGAGCCTAACTCCAAATTCTGGGCTCCGAACAAAGGGATTACAAGACTTATATACTCTATCCCTTCCAGGCTACGTGGCAGAAGTGAGATACAGAAGCAGAATGAATGCGGAAGTTAGCTCAGGTTTCCTTATTTGGTTAGTTAGTACCCTATCTCTTGGCACGAGTGGCTGGTCTTGCTGTTTGAACGGGGGAGAAGACCCTGTGCTAAGGCTTTCTGGGTTTAGGTCACTTCCCTATATCAGTCTTAACACTAATTTACATCATAATGTATGGTCACCAAAGAAAGAAAAGTACAGCTGCTAATCTTGACTGCAGACAGGTATTTTTCCTTTTCTTATATACACTTATGTTTGTTTTATGTGCTTTTGTATATAGTTATATATAAATTACATATATGTACTTAGAGAGGAGTGGGTATACATAATTTTGGAGAAAAATAGGAATTGGAATTGTCCCAGGAATAAGAAGGATTTATATTCACAATAATAACCAGGTAGAAAGGGGGTCCAAAAAGTATCAAGATGATACAGAAGCTAAAATCTTTAAGGAGCATGTGACTTAATATTTAACCTTACTTCTTTTAAGGGAAAAAGATTCTGCATCATATTATTGATTATAATGAGACACTGATTAGACATATGGACAAGGGGTTAACAGATGCAGGCCAAAAAGAATAGATGTGAAAGAAGAAACAGGAGGTTTCAGCAGGAAAATAAAAGACAGGAAGAGGTGGTGAAGGCACTGAAAATATCTTGTGTGGTAAATAAGTAGACTTTCAATATCTCATTGATCCTTGGTCAAAGTGATGCAGACACTGGCCTGCAGTGTCCAAGTCATTATGGATGAAATGAGACATTCACGTGGACTACCGAGTCCGGTGGGGGAAAAGGGACAACGTAGCTTTTCTCTCAAGGGGAGCAAAAGCTGAGGCCCTTGCCATGACCTGCCTTTGTTGGGTTTCTCGGCACATTATGTGATGGTCCTCATTTACTATGCACCAGTTGCTTTAGGTAGTTACCTTTTACAGAAAACAAAGGAGCCAATGCCACTAATCACATCACAGAAGAGGGATATTTGCAAATGAAAAGGCAAAAGTGGTTGAACTGGTTACACTCCTCCTTGGAAGGTTTAGCATGGATTTTAGGAAGTTACTTTGCAGTAAATGTTTGCTACTGGGTGCTGGGCCCATGCTAGGCAGAATGATCTACACAAAGTTTCACAAGACAATACAAAATGTTAGTACCTTCTTTGCCATTTTGTTCTGCTTGTTACTTGGGACGATGATCTGCAGCATCTGGGAGGATGAGAAAATATTCCCTCTGAATAAATTTGATTATAACTCAGTGGTCTGAGCCTTGTATTGGAATATAGCTTGGCTTGAGGTTAACGTCCTCAATTCAAATTTGAATTAAATTTTTTAATGTAGGTAGTATACAGGACTCAGGGAGATTCTCATAGGCAAAGCATGATTATTTGTGCACATGGAGTTTATTGAGGGCATCTTGTGTCATAATCATATATTTATTGCTCTGGCTCCTAAAGTCACATGCTGAGAGGGAGGAGACTCTTTTAATAGATTGAGATGGTAGGCAGAAGGAACTTCAATGACTGGCAATCCCCCTCGCCCATAAAGATGTACTTATTACACAATGCTATTAAAAACCATTTTAAAAATATTTCAGCTAGAAGAATTATTTTTAGAGGAAGTCAGTTTTAATAGGCTGAAATGAATGGTTATGCTAATCTGACTTGTTGAAGACTAGCAGGTGTCCTCCACAATAGAGAATTTGATCCTAAATAATTTTAAGGTATAATTGATATAAATGTATGCTGCATGTGTTTAAAGTTTACAGTTTGATGTTTTAACACACAAGCATTTATTCATCTATGCACATATACACACTAGTGAAACCAATATCAAATAAAGATAATAAACATGCCCTCAATCCCAAAAATCTTCATAACACCATTGTGATTTCTTCCTCCACCCCACACCTTAACCACAAATAACCATTTATCTGTTTCTTATCATTAGAGATTATAATATACACTGTTTTTTTTGTCCAGGTTCTTTTACTTACCATAATTATTTATATATCCATCTATACTGTAATGAGTATCAATGTTTCATTGCTTTTTCTTGCTGAATAGTATTCCATTATGGCTAGAGTATAATTTATTTATCTATTCACCTCTTAATAGACATGTGTTATTTCCAGTTTTTGACTATTCCAGATAAAGGTACTCTGAACATTTATGTATAAGTCTTGAGTGGATATATATTTTAGTTTCTCTTTGGTAAATGCCTGAAAGTTTTGTGGCTAAGTCAAATAGTAGTTTAACTTTTGTAGAGATTGCCAAACTGATTTTCAAATTGGATGTGTCATTTTACATTCCACCAAGCAGTTTATGGGAATTCCAGCTGCTTCACAGTTTCACCAATATATTGTTTGACTCGCCTTTAAATTTCAGCCATTACAAAATTTGAATAGTATTTTATTGTATATTCATTTTTCAATTTTCTAGTTGCTAATGATGATAATCCCATTTTAGGTCTTGTTTTCTTACCTTCTTTGATGAAGTACATTTTGAAATGTTTTGACTTTTTTCCATTGGATTATTTACTTTTTATTATTGATTTTATTATTATCATTATTATTTATTTATTTATTACTATTGTTGTTGTATCTTGCTTCTTAGTTTTCCAGGTTCTTTATATATTCTGGATGTACATTATTTTACAAATATATGATGTGCAAATATTTTCTCCCAGCCTGTGGCTTCTCTTTTTTATTTTTTCAGCTTTACTGAGATATGATTGACACCTAATACTGTGTAAGTTTAAGGTGTACAGTATGTCAATTAGATACATTTATAAATTGTAAAAGAATTACCACCCACTCTCATTGGTGGTCACAGGAACTATCATCGGTCCTTTGTGACCTTTGAAGATTATTCCTTCAATGCTTTTTCTCTCATCCTTCCCCTGCCCTTGGGTACGTCCTTCTCACATGCGCATTGGTCAGCGCTCACCCCGGATCTTGAGTGAGACCTCTCAGTTCAGCTCTACCCTTTCTGCATTCAACATTATCCTCACTAGGACTCAGAATACTTTATCTCACTGCACTTGGAATCCCAGGTATGTTTACCCAACCCAGGAAACCTCTGAGCTCTGTTTAGGTTTACGTTACTGCCTGAAACCTCTCTTAAGGCAATTAAGATTGGACAATCATAGGCACAATTTACTGCTTGCCCCTCACTCAGGGATAACTGTCCGACTCTGGCTACATTTAAATTGGTTGCTTTATACATTTGGTCTTGATATTTTTGCTGTTGCTACTGTGCAAAAGGTAAAATCTACTTCTTGTTATTCTAATTGTTGAGAAATATAAATCACCTGGTATCCATAACTTTTTTAAAAATTTGAAAAGGGGACAAATGCTTTATAACAGTAAATAAAGAAATATTAACAATAATATAAAATATAAAAATATAAATGTATACTTGCAAAAACAAAAATAAATAAGAGGAAAATAATCTAATATCCTAAGTATCTAATATTAGCAGATTAAATTATTTACATTATCTCTTTAAATACAGTATTTTGTAGAGAGAATGATCTATATGCATAGGAGGAAGGACAGACTTTGGTGTCAATGTGACTCCTGAGTCTATAAAATGTGGGTAACAATTTGTACCCAAAGAGCTTTATAATATCTGTATGTACCTATATCCCACCTCTCACAATATTTAGCATACAGCAACTGATCACTTCACATTAGTATTTAGTGTCACACAGGCATCTTCCTAAATCTACCTGGGATGTGTGATATGCTTACCAAATGCATTTAGTTACCTGGGGAGAACAGGGGTATAGGATGCAAAAGAACCAAAGCATATTTTCTTCACAGCTGGTGCCATGCCTGCCTTTGATTTTACTTGGCAAAATCTTACTTCAGCATCTCATTCTTGCCACATAGAGTATGCACCATATCTCTTTAGTCAAACATTGTCCTCAGAGTTTACAAAAATAGATATTTTCCTCTGACTTCCTCTCGAAACAACACACTGGCAGTCCCTACTATGTCCCCTCATGATTTCTCAGAAATCAGTTGCTGTTGATTTTTGACAGTATTTGCAAATGAGAATGTGGGAGTGTACTTAATCAGATATTTTTTTTTTGAAAAACACAGAAACGAGTAGATATAATATCCTTGTCCCACATCAGCCCATCAAATCTGATGGGTCAATGATTGTGAAGTAAAATCACTGCAGGAAAAATCACTTAATATTCACTATTGGAAAAACAGTATTTGGGTATGAAACTGCATTAAGGTGTATCCGAAGTGAAGAAACACATTTTTTTGTCCTTTCCACTGCCAATATTTCTTACAGCGAGCTTTTCCATACTTCTGGTTGTCTGAAGAAAGAAAAATAAAAGTAGAGGGCAGTATGTGGCTATTTTCAAGTTAGCTGAGTCAATTGTAAGTTGCAAGCACTATAATTAGGACTCTTATTTTTTTAGGATAGCAACAACAGTAGTGATGATAACAATGGTAACATTATACCTTGCACTTACATGCTGCCTTTTTCCACAGTTTTAGAGACAGTAATTACAATTTACAGTAGTTCTGAGTGTTTATGTAGGACAGCCGTTAAGTCCTGCATCCAGATGAGCAAATAGAGATGTAGAGACCTGTGCTCCTCATTCTCTTTGTTTTTATGACCCGCTCCACTGTTGAGTACAAACGAAGAGTCTGATGACTGGTGTCAACTTGTGGGGTGCCCAGCAGATTTGTCTAAATAGAGCCACATAGGAAAGGTGGTTCAAAATGATAAAAAGTAAACGTTAATTTCGTAACTAGACATTTGGACAGAATTCTCTTTACATCTTTCCTAGAAACCCAATTGAAGTTTTACCTTATCTGGTCCCCAAGAAAACCAAGAAGAAGGTGATTTCTACTCTGATTTATTTTATATTTGAACATTTTTCTTGTAAATATTTTATAATATTTTAAATCCCTTAGGGGGTAACTAAGATATTAAATTTACAGTTATAAAATGGTAACTATTTTTTAACTGTATACATTAGATGCTGCTTTGATTAGCAGTTCATCAAATATTTACTGCTTGCCAAAGCACTTCGTCATTCTAAGAAACTAAGCTACAAAAATTACTTCGAGCATTCTTTGTTTAGGACACTCCATTCATCTAGCCATTTCAAAGAATGAGAGAAGTCTGTGAATATATGTTTTTGATATTTGAAAGTTCTCTTTTGAAAGCAGATCTTTTATTTAAAAGAAACTATATTTGATAGATCATAACACCAGCTATGTCTTCCACAATGGCAAGGGAATTGAGGATGTTCAGAGAAGTAGATATTTCTTCTTTAGATAGCAAACTTTTATTTTAAAATAAACCATAGCATTACATTTATCAATTTGCAAATATTGTACCATCCTTACACCCCTGGGATGAATCCCACTTGATCATGGTGTATGATCTTTTTAATGTATTGCTGGATGTGGTTTGTCAATATTTTGTTGAGGATTTTAGTGTCTGTGTTCATCAATGATATTGGCCTGAAGTTTTCTTTCTTTGCTATGGCTTTATCCGGTTTTGGGATTAGGATGATGTTGGCTTCATAAAAAGAGTTTGGGAGTCCTCCGTCTTCTTGGATTTTTTGGAATAGTCTGTGAAGGACAGAGGTTAGGTCTTCCTTACATGCTCTGTAAAATCCTCCTGTGAAACCATCTGGTCCAGGGCTTTGGTGTGTTGGGAGTTTTTTGATTACTGCTTTAATTTCGTCAGCTGTTATTGGTCTGTTCAAGCTTTCTGCTTCTTCTTCATTGAGTTTTGGAAGATTATATTTTTCGAGAAATTTGTCCACTTCACCTAGGTTTTCAAATTTCTTGGCATATAGTTCTGCCTAGTAATTTCGTATAATCCTTTGTATGTCTGTGGTATCAGTTGTAGTCTCTCCTCTTTCATTTCTGGTTGTGTATTTGGGTCCCCAGTACCATATGATCTCACCTATAAGTGGAACCTAATCAACAAAACAAGCAAGCAAGCAAAATATGACCAGAGACATTGAAATTAAGAACAATCTGACCATAACCAGAGGGGTGGTGGGAGGAGATAATGAGGGGAAATGATGGAAGGGTTTTCAGGAACAGCTATAAAGGACACATGGACAAAACCAAGGAGGGGTGGAATCAGGGGAGGGTGGTGGGGATGGCTGGGATGGGGGGTAAATGTGATAATATTGAACAACAATACTTAAACAACAATACAATAATATAAATAATAAATAAATACATTTCAAAATAAAATAAAATAAATCGTAGTAGATAGAACATTACCTATACAAACCAGACTATATTTTTTAGTGAATTAGAAAACCAGACATGTCTACTGATTTGACAAGAAAAGTACAACTTGCCAATATTTAGATATAGGAGTGAGTCCAGAGGTGGTTACGTATTACCGGGGAGGGCACCTAGAGGCAGAAGATAGGCAATATAGCTAACTAAGCATGGCTATTGGAAGTTTAGTACCAGATCCTTGGCATCAGAATCCTAAAAGCAAGAACATGCCTCTCCAATGATAGGCTGCCAACATCACATGTAATAATTTGCAATATAAATATTAAATTATCAATGTCAATCTAATTTCTTATTTCATTGATCACTAAAACATTTATTAACAATTTTATATTTTCTTCTATAAGTCGTGTGTATCTTACTGAGTTTATAGTGTTTCTTTTTTCCCCTTACTCACTGTTTATCCTATTTGGCAAATATATTTTCAGTTTTTGGAAAGACTTTTTTATTAAATATTTTATTGCTGTTCTGTTACATTGTCCTGAGTTCTCCCCCTTTGCTATCCTCCTCCTCCTAGCCCATCCTGACTCCCACAGTCAGTCCCCACCCCATTGTCTATGTCCATGGGTCATTCATACATGTTCCTTTACTAGTCCCTTCTCCTACTTTCCACCCTTATCCCCCTCCTCCCTCTGCTCTAGTCAGTCTGTTCCTTGTTTCCATGCCTGTGGTTCTATTTAGTTCATTTGTTTTATTGATTAGGTTCTACTTACAGGTTAGATCATATGGTATTTTTCTTTTACTGCCTGGCTTATTTCACTTAGCATAATGCTCTCTAGTTCCTTCTTTGCTGTTGCAAAACATAGGAGCTCCTTCTTTCTTTCTGCTCCATAGTATTCCACTGTGTATATGTACCACAGTTTTTTGATCCACTCCTTTACTGATGAACACTTAGGCTGTTACCAGCACTTAGCTATTGTAAATAGTGCTGCTATGAACATAGAAGTACATAGGTTCTTTTGAATTGGTGGTTCAAGAATTGTTAGGGTATAATCCCAGCAGGGGAATTGCCAGGTCAAATGGTAGTTCCATTTTCAGTTTTCTGAGGAAATTTCATACTGTTTAGAAAACAGTTTAGTGGCTCCACAAGACTGTATTCCCACCAACAGTGTACCAGGGGTCCCTTTTCTCCACAATCTTGCCAGCACTTGTTTGTTGATTTGTTAGTGATGGCCATTCTGACCAAGGTGAAATGGTATCTCATTGTGGTTTCAATTTGCATCTCCCTGATGGCTAGTGATGCTGAACATCCTTTCCTATGTCTCAGGGCCCTCTCCTTGGAGAAGTGTCTGTTCAGGTCCTTTGGCCATTTTTTAATTGGATTGTTTGTCTTCCTGGTGTGGAGTCGTGTGAAACTCAACCACCAACTTACACCATATACCAGAATAAACTCAAGATGGATAAAATACTTAAATGTAAGTCATGACACCATAAAATTCCTAAAGGAGAACATAGGCAGGAAATTTTCAAATAGTCCACACAGCAATATTTTCACCAATATATCCCCTAGAACAAGGGATTTAAAGGGAAGAATAAACAAATGGGACTTCATCCAATTAAAAAGCTTCTGCACAGCTAAAGAAAACATCAATAAAATGAAAAGTGAACCAACAAATGGGAAAATATATTTGCCAATAATAACTTGGATGTGGGTTTGATCTCCAAAATATGTAAAGAGTTTTTTAATATTTTAGAAAATCAAACTTGCTTTTATATCTGATAGAAAAATTGACCAAATAATATTCCTACTTTCTATGTGTTTCATAGAAATTTGTGAATTTTATCCATGGAATTTGGAATTCGAGCTATATCATGTTGTTTTTATAATTTAAGGCAAGAATATAAGCAAGAATTAAAGGAAGAATTTAAGCAAGAATATATTCCCCTCAAAATGACCTCAGTTATTTATATAAAATGTCATGTATTCTAAGAATAAATTTCAAAGGGCAAAACATCAGTAAATTCTTTGTGTGTCCATTATAGTAAGTTGATTCTGTTTCTATCCTTTAAAACTGTGTAGGCCTACTCTTAGTGATACTGCGTTCTTATATGGAGGGAGGGGTTTTCCTGCACCTTCACAAGTTATCTGGAGAGAATGAGATGGGAAGAGGGAAATTCCAACCCCGAAAGGAGGAGGGAGCTGGACAAAATGGTTTTGATGAGCAAAGTTTCTATACATAGGAAAGACGCCAGCAAGATCTATTCGGTGGCGGAGAGAGAACCTTGGGTTATTAAGATAAATGTGAAAATGAAACTAAATTAGAAAACTGGAAAAAAAAAAGCTGTACAGAATTAAATCTGAAATCCCAGGGCAGGCTGCCCTGGAATAAGCAGAAACATGATAGAAAATGTAATTTCAACAAAACTGCTTAGCTAAAAGAAAGCTTTAAATGTGATGGATGTTTTTTAAAAGGAGAGTGGTTCAGAGTTTGGGCACTGCTGCCAGGAACTATGCTACCACTGTGAGAATCCCAGCTTCGTGAATTACCAACTTCCCTATGCCTCAGGTTCCTTGTGTATAAATGGTATTAATATTCACCACCTCCTTTTAGGATTTTTGTGAAGGTTAAATTTGCTAATGCATGCAAAATATTTAGAGTAATGTCATACTAACTTTCAAATACAGGCATTATGATAAGTAAATACTTAGAAAATCATATTAACATTTATCTGTATTTAGGTGGCAATGCTATATGTTGATGATTATCTTTTATTAATTCCCTTCTGGGTTTTAAGCATGTGCCGAATCTAATTTAGACTTAAATTAACCCTGTGAGTTAAGTACTATTATTATTCTTTTGTTTGGTTAAGTAGCCTGAGCTTTTGGGTAGATTAGTGGTTTTCCCAAGTTCATGAAGATGGTAAGTCAAGAAGTGGGAGTTTGGCTGGATCCAGATCTTCAGCAGTGGCCACCGTGCCAGGGTTCTTGAATTATGAAATCACTAGTCTTTTGTGCAGAATCACAGGACAGGTGGGTAGTTGCTGATTTCACATTAACCAAGGGCTGTGTCTTTTGACCTTTAATGTATAAAATAATATATTTTCATACTCAACAGTGAAATTTTAACAGTTCACTATTCAGAGCTCTTGAAAGAGAAAAATATTTTTGCCCTTGAAGAAGCATATGGTGCGTAAGTGAAGGGAAAAGAAGAGTTTTCATTCTGTAAGAAGAACTCAACCTCACATCTAAAAAGTTTCCAGAAGCATTCGCTCAGCTCACTAATCTCTTTCTGTCTAAGAGTTTATTACTATAAATAAGGTTCAAAAAGAACTTCTACTTCATAAAACTAAGGGGTTTCAAAAGTGCCCATGAGTAGGATATATAACCAGACCCTGAAAATAAGTGGAACATTCTCAATAAAAAATGGAAGATCTGTCCCTGCATTCTTGATGTTATTTATTTATTTTATCCAAGTGTCTATTGTAGTTTTTTTTCCCTTTTCTGTTACTGTTCAAGTACAGTTGTCTCCATTTTTCCCCCACCACTTCCCCCCACTCCACCCATTCCCACCTCCCACCCTCAATCCTCCCCTCTTTGGCTTTGTCTACATGTCCTTTAAATGAATTTCATCCCTCACATATCATATGCATCAAGGCTGACTATGTTTACAAGTCAATTTAATTTGTGGCATTCAAGTAATAGGAACAAAAAGACAGCAATAGTAGAACTCAGCCCAGTGGAAATTTACCATTTATACTTCTCTATGCTATTTATATTTTGATATATGTTATGAAGGCAAAAGTATCTAATTGCAATAAGTACACATGCAACCATTCACAAAATATATTCTGTCCCCACATGCATGGACTTTCCTTTCCTTCACTGATCATATATCCTTGTATGATGATGCCTAAAATTTCTACCATAATTTCCAAAATTATGTCTTTTAGAGTTTTTCTCTCTTAAATGTGTATTGACTCCTCTTCCTTTCCAATATATGTGTGCATTATGCATGTATGTATGTACGCATATATGTTAGTGTGTTTATTGTAAGTAAAATAACACAGAAGACAGGCATATAATAACAATAATTATTACCTCCCTCCAATTCTGATGTCTTTAACTCTCCAACCTTATCAGTATGGTGGACATCTTCACCCTTTTTTTCCCATGCTAGGGCAAATTTATTAAACACACATGAGTGCAGTGTTTAGAAGTGAAATCTTAAGGTAACAACAATACATGTTACTGTATATCTAACACATTGGCTTTGATAATATCCACAATACAGATGTATCATAATGCTGTGGTATTGCTGCATTAAAGATATTGATACATGTATTAATATGTACTCATGTATGTACTACATCATTGTCATCATTTCTTAAAATGCACATTGATTTTATTGATTTTCCAATGTACAAGTGTACACTAGATTTATTAGTTCAATTTTCTTACGTGATAATGTAGGATTAACACAGATGTCCTTCTGTGGAATAAAAAACAAGGCTGCAGTTGTCTGTGTACAGGATAAAGGTGAAAGGCAGTCACAGAGGCCCTATCCATGAATTATCATAAAATAATCTCCACTCTAATTTGTATATTGATGTGTATATCTCTGTAAAAATGTATGAGGTCTGTTCGGAAAAAGTTCAGCCATTTTTTAATATAACAAGAATGGTTTGCACAACATCCATGTAACCTGGCAGCCAAGTAGAGTGGGCTGAAATGTGCATGCATAAATGATTTCACTGTACTAGTCAGTAGGAGTGGTACAAGCTCTAGAGTGAGCATGTGTACAATGTGGCCTTTGAATTCAAAATGACTGAGCAAATAGAGCAATGAATCTACATCAAATTTTGCATTAAGCTTAAACATTCCTCTACAGAAACTATTCAGATGACTCAGAAGGGTGCAGCTATGGGCAACTGGTGATTGGCAGCTTCATCACAACAGCATGCTGGCTCATGCATCATGTTTCATGCAGTTTTATGGTGAAACATCAAATCACCCAGGTTACTCAGCCCCCCTACTACCCATATTTGGCATCCTGTGACTTCTGGCTTTTCCCAAAACTAAAATCAACTTTGAAATGGAAGAGATTTCAGACCATTAATGACATTCAGGAAAATACTACCAGGGAAGTGATGGTGATTGGGAGAACTGTATGAGGTCCCAAGGTGCCTACTTTGAAGGGGACTGAGGCATCATTGCCCTATGTACAACATTTCTTGTATCTTGTATGTTTTTCAATAAATGTCTCTGTTTTTCACATTATGTGGCTGGATACTTTCTGAAAAGACCTGATACATAAATATTTTTGCTCATAAATACAGTATTTAAATGTAGATTGATAGCTGTTAAAATGACATGTTAGATTTTCACTACCCATATTATAAATTTGTGTATATTTACATTAGATATAATAAATGTATGTATGATTTCTTATATATTTTTAAATTTAGAATTTATTCAAGTCATATTTGTTTTAATAGGAACCCTCTATTCTTGAAAAGAGTAGCCTAAGATGTATTCATTGTATTGATCTCTTATAATATCAAAACTCGAAGTAGGAATTCTAGGTGATCAGCAATTTAAAGAGCCAGTGCAGCAGCCTGCACTCCTGTCGGCTCGCTCCGCTTGCTTTAGTGTGCCGCTTCTGGATCCCTGGGCATGATAATACAGCTGATAATACGACTGTACTCCAAGGTATCGTCCCCTTTCTCTAGGCAGAGAAGCGGAAACTGCAGGGGAGGAAATGGGCATTCCAGGGAAACTATATTGATATTGTCATATAGACAATATCAATTGTCATATTTCTCATTAGAAAGTATTGTCATATAGCTTCTTCTGTAAATGATTCTGGTGAGGCATTTGGTCTGGACGCATTGCCGTTAGTAATTAGATAAGAAGGAATGGAATGCAAAAAGCCTCAAGTCATGTTCGCCACAGGGAATGTGTGCATATGTATGTGTTATTTGTATGCATTTGTGATAACCATGAGAGCCAAATTTGGGAGTGACACAACTTCATAGTCATGACAGTGCTTGTCATTGCCTAGGTGCTCTAGAGACATGGATTAATTTATGGAGAAATTTATGATGTCTCACAGAGCTTTTACTTTTGGGGGAGTAAAAACATACTGACTTTTGTCAGTATATCAAAATTTATGTCAGTGTTTCTACATAACCAATAGCTAAAACAATCTTCTAACTACCCTCCCCATTACGAAAAACGTATACAGGATGGACGTGGTGTGAGTGTGTCCATTGGCATGACAGAGAGGCTGTAATGGAAAATTGTCCAAGCTAGACTCGCCATAAGATTTTAATCCCGTGACCCTCATCATTTATCATACTGCGGTGTGTGGACTACACCCAGCACATTTGATTTAAAATTATTTCCAGAAAAACAAATTGTCTTGTTAAGCTTGTTAACCAGCTTTCTACAGCACACCCAATTTTCTCTCTACCCAGTGCCACAGTTCCTTCCTAACACCGCTGAAGACAATGTTGGTAGTTTACAGCTTTGATAAAGAATTCCTGAGGTAATTCTTCACTGAGCTTCTATTCATTCTCAGAAAAAAAAAATTGAACATTTGGGAAATTTTCTGGATAATTCAGAAAAATAAAATAGCTTTATGTAATGGTCAAGGGTAATAAGTTATTTTGGTGCCAGTTATCTGAGAATGATAAATGATAGAAGGTGAGAACACATTGTTTGAGAACACTGTGTCTGTCTGTTTGTATCTGTCTGCAGAGTTTTTAAAGTCTAGGGACATATTTTGAAGAGTAGGCTTAAGATCTTAATTTTGTAGACCATGCGTACAATTCTAAAATTGGATAATATTTGTAATTGGCCTTAAAACATTTTTTGTTTGTATTATGGAACTTTACAATTTAATAGAAAGGGAGAGATAAGATAATGTACCCATCACCTATCTTGAACAATTGACAAATCCTGAAACACCTATGCCCCATATATACTCCCTTCTTATATAATTTATAAACATTTTATCTGTAAACATTTCATCACGTACCTCTGAAAATAACCAATCTTTTTTGAATTGCATGTCCATATTACCATCATCGTGTCTAAAAATCAAATTATAATCCCATAATATTCAGAAATATGTAGTCAGTGCTCAGATTTCTAATTATTTGGCGATTATGTTTTATTTATTTAAAATTATATATAATTTATATATAAATTATAAGCCATATAATTATGTTTCAAAATTATAGAGCCTGATAATTTTTTGTTTGAATCAGGCTCTAAACACAGTACATACATGCATATTTGTTAATAGATTCCACAAATATTTTTAAATATATATAGTACCTCCCTTTCTCTCTCGCTCTCCCCCTCTCTCTCTCTCTTCCCTCTCCCTCACCCCTTCCCTTTTTCTTCTTGTTGACAAAACTAGGTAGATTGAGTTTTCCTCACAGTCTGAATTATACTGAGTGTGCCCTCTTCATCTTGTTTATCATGTTCCTCTGTTCCCAGTGCCTCTATTTTCCCTATAATTTAATTGCTGGAATTAGAATTTAAATAACATTTAAGCCCTAGGTTTTGGCAAGTTTATTTATGGATGGTGTTGCATTCTTCTAATTTATTTTGAAGTTTAAATGTACAGGAGGCTGTGATAAATGACTTACAAAATCACATTTTTATTGAATCAAATGTAGTCACTTTTCTATAATATTAATATTAAATTAAGGAAGTATTCTTATCCTTAAACATTCTCATGGCTTTGCTTCCTCAAAAGGGCAGAAATAAAGGGAAACAGTGGTGGTGTCTGTCGGAAATGTTTTGGGCATCACAGTGGTCAAAAATCATTTTAAGCTAGTAACAATAGCTAAACAGTTTGGCATACATTACCTCATGTAATCTTCATAATAAATTATACAATGGGAGCTGATTTCATTTTACAGAGGATGAGACTGAGGTTAACAGTGGTTAAACATCTTGCCTGAGAACCCTTCGCAATGAGACAGGGGTTTGCAGTCCAGGCAATCTGACTCCTTAATGTCTGCTTTTAACCACAACACTCCACCATCTTGATGATAATGATGATTCTACATGATAGTAATCTTCCCTGTAAACATGGTTTCAATACTCCTGGAGATTCCAAGCCACGTTTAAATGCATGTAATAAGATTGAAATTGATTTGATGCAAATAATAATAGTGCTACATAGTGTCCATGCTGACGCTGGGAGTGGAGTGGGGTGTATGGTATAGAAATTCTAAAAGGATTGCTGTAAAGTAGGAAAAGTATTGATCACTATGCAAAATGCAATGCTGAAAAGATATTTTTACAATTGAAGGGCCACCAGAATTATTTCACCTACTCCAAGTCAGGTGGGGTATGCTTACACATACCCATGAGCCCTATTTCACTCTGCGTGAACATTCCAATGTTGGACAGCTCTAATTTAGGGTTTTTTAAATTTGAAGATTAAATTAATCATCTCATAACATTTCCCTAATTTTGCAATGAACTGTCACAGTAGAAATGGACAATACCTTCACCCTCAGTCCTTAAATCCAACTTCTAGGCATCAGCTCTTTGATTATCTTCAGGCCTCTGGTCCATGAAAGCTTCTCTGTGTACAGTAGCATTTCATTCTTTGAACTGATCCACGTGGCACGTTTTTTTTTTTAATAGTGCTTAAAATATTCTTCCTTGACACTTGTATCTAGGTCAATTGCCTCTGAAATTTATTTCTAGAACACAAACTGAGATTTCTAATTATACTGTTATTTGATTTACTATTTAATACCTATCTTACTAAGATGTATGCTTAGTGATGGGAACAAGCACTGCATCTTTTTTGCTTTGCTGCTGAATCCCAAGGGCCTAAAATAGGGTTTTATGAAAAGAGTGAATTCAGTGCACGAAGTTAAGTGAGTAAATACATTAGAAAATGACTTATTTTCCTGATTCCACCCTGTCTGGGCTACTTTATAAGTTATTTCTCTGAAGTTTTGGAGAACTCACACATGAACAGCATCATTAATATGAAGTGGACAGTATGTTTCTGATATAATTTAACCAATTCAAGATTCAGTAAACTGTTCATTCCTTTGATA
>PVKM010020290.1:0-23482 GCA_004027735.1 Carollia perspicillata | reverse complement strand
GAAAAAAAAATCTTTTATGAGATTTATTCTTTGTACCATTTTGTTGTTGTTGCCATTGTAAATATAATCTTTTTAAAATTTCATGTTGTTACAGAACAACACGGGGCCCCCCCCCAAGGACAGTATACCAATACTGTCCTGACCCCCTACCAGGCTCGACTGTCTGTCACCAATAGGAAAGACATCTCAATGCCAGAGATTTGTGAAAAGGAAAGGAAATGTTTATTTAAGGCTATAAGGACTTAAAGTAGTGACCTAATGTCTACATTAAAATATCAGGGTCCTTTAGGATAACCACAGATGCCCACAGCACTTCTTTCTCCCCCTGCCCTAATTCAGGGTACCATAACTCAGGAAACGTAGCAAAGGTCCAAGATCCGGGCTCCTGCCACCATCAGCTGTGTCACCGTCCAGGCAGGATCTCTAATTAATCCAAAGCCACGTGGCACCTTCTCATGGTCTACTGGCAAGAGTTCTTTGTACCCATTTTCCAGGCAAAGTCTCTTCTTTCCCTTACCAGAGCTGCAGGGGTCTGCACCCTGGCCGAACTACATGGATCTCTTTTCCTGGCAAAGCCAAGAGGGCGTCTGCACTCTGCCAAAAGCTCGTGGCTCTCTGTCAATGGCTGCTGTGTCTGGGTTTAAATCCCCACACCAGTCTTCCTCTATACACCCATTTCCAACTCCTCCTACAACAGTTATACCTGCCAGCCTTCCTGTATTATTCCAAGTTTACTGGGCTGCCATTGTGAGTCTGGGCAGGTATGGCCCATGTCGTGGAGCCAATCCTCTCTAAGCTCCCACACAGGCACTGTAACTTGGGGGACCTGCCCCCCAGTTACATCTTCAGGGGAAGTGACTTCCATCCCCCTGGCTCCAAGCATGGCCACAGCTATTTAACACATCTAAGCGAACAGCCAAAGGCTGTAGATATGTTAAATGACCATGCCAGGAATTAGCTGCAAGGCTGTGCCTGTACAAAACAGCCCTGCATGTTCCTGCTCCATGTGTCCCTTCCCTCAACTCACACCTGTGGGGGGACTGGGGAGGACATCTTATATGTCTCTCTAATATTTCCTAGATGCCTTGAGTTCTGGACCCCATTCCAAATCCCTTTTTGGGGCCCCCCCTCTTGGCCGCACCCTGTATCAATATGACCAACTTTGAAGAAGCATCTCCCATGGTTTCTTCTGCTAATAAATCCCTCTGAAGAGCTAGAGCAATAGCATCACACTCCCAGGGTATTTAAAGCAGTGGTGAATTGGGGTGTGTCTTACAACATCTGTGCTTAGTAAGTGTAGAGAGTCAGGGTGGTCTGTTTGTCTTTTCACATAAAGATTGGATGGGAGAATTAATATTATTAGACTATTAACTCAGTTTCAAGGTGTGTTTTGGTGCTGTTTGTGACTTTTTGTCTGAGACAGTCAAATTGGGGTAGTAAGTCAAAAAGTGGACAATTTTACTTTTAAAAACAAAGCTCAAAAATATATTTCATACATAACTTATTACTGTATTTGCTTTGAGAAATGCATCTACTAGGGAAAAACAAAAAGATTTCTCTCTACATCCTTTTCTATGATGCTCTTCCATTTAAAAAAAAAATCTGAACAAATGCTTGCTTTATTCAGGGTTTACTTTTAAGTTTCTTTTTCTTCATGATGCTTTCCCGGACCATTTAATCATAGTGGTTTCTTCCTCCATTAATTCCTGAATTCTTACATATTTCAGCTTAAGTTTTAATTATATAACTTTGAAGTTTATGCCTTCTCATCCTACCTGTGAGGATAAGAGCCATTTTTCTACTTCATTGTGCCTTCCATGGAGATGAGTACTGTGTACTTGTTAGGAAATCAAAATATAGTTGAATATTGAAACTAAAAGTAAAACTGAATGGGAAGTGTTAGCTCATAATTTTTCATACTGGGTAGAAGTAACTGGACGTAGAAGAGTGGATAATAAAGATGGGTTAGAGAAAATCTCCACCATCCACTTGATCCCACATCAGTCCTTTAGTTCTACAGCATAATTAAAATTGAAATGCTTTTGTTTCTCTTTATGGCTTATGTAATTAAAGTACTAGTGAAAGTGACATTTCAAAACTATAGGGAACAAGGCTGGCAAGGAGATAACCTCTTTAGTTTTTAACTAATTTTATTAAACTTCCTTCAGTATTTAAGACACTGAGTAACTGGTTCAAGTTGGATATATCCATTTAAATCTCTTTTTGAATTGAAGTACACGAACTTTTTAATTCAGAATTTTATTTTTAGGGATTTGTGGTACAGATATACTTGGACATGTGTACTAAAGGTAAATGTATAAGGATACTTGTTACAATACTGTTTATAACATCTGAAGACTGGGAAAAGTATGTGTATATTAATCAGACTAGTTAAATTAATTGAAAATCATTCATTCAATGAAATATTGAGCTGCTATTAAAAAAATAAGGTTAGAAAAAAGACAAGACCAAAAAAGAAAATTTTAATTAAAAAAAAGAATAAGGTTATAATAATTAACAGAAATGTGTGATGTATCATTAAGCATAAAAAAACAAAGCACAGTACACAAAGGGTCCTATTTAAAATTTTAAAGATCCACATATATGCATGTCTGCATTTGTGTATGTAAATTAATGCATAGCTATAAAGCATAAGTTACCACTAGAGCAGTACATTTGTTATAGTTACATACATTGACACATCATAATCATTCACAGTTATAATTTACGTTACAGTTCACTCTTAGGGTTGTGTATTCTCTGGATTTAGACAAATGTATAATGACATGCATCTGTCATAGCTCATAAAAAATTTATTTTACTGCCCTAAAATCTGTGCTCCACCAGTTCATCTCCTCCCCACACACACTCCTATAACCCATGATAACCACTAATATTTTTTACTGTTTCCATGGTTTTGCCTTTAGCAGTATATCATGCAGTTGGAATTCAACACTATGTAGCCTGCCTGATTGGTTCCTTTTACTTAGTAATATGTGAGGTTCTTCTTTGTCTTTTCTTTTTAACACTGAATAATATTCCATTGTCTGCGTGTGGCACAGTTTATTCATTCACCCCACGAATCTTCGTCGCTTCCAAGTTTTTTGACAATTATGAAGAAACTTAATACAAACATTTGTGTACAGGTTTTTGTGTGGACATAGGTTTTCTAATTCTTTGGGTAAATACCACATAGTGCAGTTGCTGGGTCATGTGAAAAGAGTATCTTTCATTTTTGTAAGAAATTGCTGAATTGTCTTCCAAAGTGGCTGTACCATTTTGCATTTCTACCAGAAATGAGTAAGGTTTTGTTGCTCCACATTCTCACCAGGATTTGATATTGTCATTGTTCTGGATATTGGTCATTCCAACACCTTAGGTCCTCAAGGTTGTTTCATTGTAACCTGGATGAAATGCCTACAAACTGGACTCTCGCTTGTGTGTTAGCCTGTGGTAAACTTGGTTTTGTTATGTCATGTAGCTGCAGCTCAAGAACCTATCAGTGATGTTAAGTGTAATGGTATCTCGTTTGAATTTGCATTTCCCTAATGATTTACAGTGTGGAGCATCTTCTCAAGTCGTCTGTATATCTTCCTTGGTGATTTGTCTGATGAGATCTTTGGCCCATTTTTTAATCACGCTGATTGGTTTCTTCCTGGATTTTTTTAAGAGTTGTTTGTATATTTTGGATAAAAGTCCTTTATTGGATATCTTTTACAAATATTTTCTCCCGGTCTGTGTCTTGTCATCTAATTCTCTTGACAATTTACAGAACAGAAATTTTTAATTTTACCAAAATCCATTTTATTTTTGTCACCAAATTATATTCTTTAATTTAATCTTTATTGTATTTTTCCCATTACCATTTTTTTATATCCCTTGTTGTCCATGGCTGTGAGTCCCTTTTCCTTTTTGCTCAATCCCTCCAGCCCCTAATATCCCATCCCCACTAGCTGTCATCCACTGTGATGAGTCTGTCCCTGTTTTGCTTGTTAGTTCCTTTTGTTCATTAGATTTCACATATGAGTGAAATCATATGGAATTTGTCTTCCTGTGACTGGCTTATCCATTTTATCACTTATTTCTTTCATGTATCAACATTATTGACCTTGTATCCCACAACTTGGCCCTAATCACTTACTAGTTGCAGGAGTTATGTTGTGGATTCTTTTGTATTTCTTACATAGGCAATCATGTTACTTATAAATAAAAGCAGTTTTATTTCTTTCCTAAAACTTTATCTTTATTTTCTTTTATTGCATTAGCTAGAAATTTACTATGATGTTTGAAAGGAGTGATGAAAGGGGACATTCAAGTTTCTCACCATTAATTTTAATGTTAGTAATTTTTTGTAGATATTCTTTACAAGCCAAGGAAATTCTTTGCTATCGCTAGATTACTGAGAGTTGGTATCATGATGGGTGTTGGGTTTTTGTCAAATTCTTTTTCTCTATCTGTTGATAAGATCATGTATTTATCTTTTTTACTTTGTTGATGGATTACATTAATTGATTTTTTAAAAATATTGAACCAGCCTTGTATAGACTAGGATAAATCCCATGTGGTCATGATGTATAATTCTTTTTATACACTGTTGGATTTAACTTGCTAATATTTTGTTGAGGATTTTTGCATCGATGCTTATTTGAGGTACTAGTCTGTAGTGTTGTGGGATTTTTTTGTTTTGTTTTGTTTTGTTTTGTTGCAATGTTTTTGTCTGGTTTTAGTATTGGGGTAATGTTGGCTCATAGAATGAATTAGGAAGTATTTGGAAGTATTTGGATCCTGTTTGGATCTTCCGTAGGAGAGTTTAGAAAGTTGGTATAATTTATTCCTTAACTGTTTGGTAGAATTCACTAGTGAATTCATCTGAATCTGGTGGTATTTTGAAAGGGTAGTGATTCAACTTCTTTAATAGATACAGGCCTATGCATATTGTCTGTTGAGTTCTGGCAGACAGTGCCTCTCAAGGAATCAGTTTCATCTGGGCTGTCAAAGGAATATACAGTTGATCGTAATATTCCTTTATTATCATTTTAATTTCCATGGGATCTATAGTGATATTTCCTCTTTCATTAGTGATATTAGTAATCTTTCCTCTTTTTCTTAGGTAGCCCGACTAGATAAAGGCTATCTTTTCAATTTTGTTGATCTTTTCGAAGAACTGGTTTTTGAGTTCCTTAGTACTCTTTTGATTTCTAATTCTTATTCTTTTCTTCTTATTTTGGATTTAATCTTTTTCTGCTTTGCTAAGGTGAGAATTTAACATTCCTAATTTTAGATGTTTCTTCTTTTCTAATTATATGCATTCAGTACTGTCAGTTTCTCTCGAAGCATTTGTTTCACCATATCCCACAAAGTTTGATAAGTTTTTATTCCATTTAGTTAAAATATACCTTTTAATTTCTTTTGAGATTTCTTTTTGACCCATGTGTTATTCAGAAGCATGTTATTTAATCTACATGTATATTGGGATTTTAAAATTCCTTTCTGTCAGTCATTTTTAGTTTAATTGCTTTGTAGTCTGAGACCAAACATTGTATGAATTCCTTTTTTTTTTTAGTTTTGTTAAAAGTGTGTTTTTTGGCCCAGAATGTAATCTGTCTGGGTTAATGTTCCATGTGAGTTTGAGAAAAAAATGTATATTTGCTGTTGCTAGATGAAGTAGTCTGTAGATGTCATTTATATCCACGTGATTGATGCTGTTACTGAGTTGAGTTTTGTCCTTAGTGATTTTCTGCCTGTTGGACGTCTGGTTTCTGGTAGAGGGGTGTTGAAGTCTCCAGTGTGGTAGTGGGTGCATCTTTGCCTTGGTAATTTGTCCCTCTTTTGTTAAGCACACACTTTCTAAGGATTGTTTTGTCTTCTTGGAGAATTGACCCCTTGATCCTTATGTAATGTCCTTCTTTATTATCGTTGTCAACGTCCTTTGCTTTGACTTCTATTCAGAAGTTAATGCAGCTGTTCCTGCTTTCTTTTGGTTACTGTTAGTATGGCATATTCTCTATCCATTAACTTTTATTTTATGTATTTCTTTCTATTTATAGTGTGTTTCATATAGACAACATATAGTTGGGTATTATTTTTTTTATTCACTGACAGTCTTGTCTTTTAATTAGTATATGTAGGCCATTAATGTTCAAAGTGATCACTGATATAATTGATATAATCTCTATCAAATTTTCTACAGTTTTCTATTTGTTACCCTTATTCTTATTCTACTTTTGTATTCCACTTTGTTCCCAAAGTATTTGGTGGATTTATTAAATACTTTATATGATTCCATTTTCTCTCCTTTTTCACATATCCATTACACTTTTTTAAAACTTTTTAGTGGTTGCTCAACAGTTTACAATATACATTTATGATTACTTCATGTCCTTTTCAGATAACACCAAACCACTTTACAGATAGTGCAAGTTATCTTATAATAACAAAATAATCGTCATCCCTCCTTCCCATCCCTTGTACCCTTGCTGTCATTTATTTTGCTATATATAAGCACATATATATAAAATCCTACATTATCAAATTACACTGTTACTGTATTTTAGAAAAAACTTTGTTAGATTAATTAAAATAAGAAAAATAAAAGGTTTTTATTTTCAATTTTTTTTGATGTTCTTCCATTCTTATTTAGATTTGAGTTTCTAGCCTATATTATTTTGCTTCTCTTTAAATTTAGAATTTCTGTTAACATTTCTTGTATGGCAGGTCTATTGACAACAAATTTCCTCAATTTTTGTTTGAGAAAATCTTTATATCTCTTTCACTTTAAAAAAATTTTTTAAGATTTTATTTATTTACTTTTGTAGAAGGAGATGAAAGGAGGGAGAAATAGAGGGAGAGAAACATCAGTGTGGTAGAGATATATTGATCAGTTGCTTCTCACATGCCCCAACTGGAGACCTGGCCTACAACCCAGGCATGTGCCCTGACAGGGAATTGAACCCGTGGCTCCTCTGTTCACAGGCCAGTGTTCATTCCATGGATCCACAGCGCCCATAGTATTCTCTCCTTTACTTTTGAAGGATAATTTCACAGGTAATAGAATTCTAAGTTGGTGGCCGTTTTCTCTCAACACTTTATAATAATGTTTCATTCCACTGTCTTCTTACTTGCATGGTTTTTGAGGAGAAGTCAGATGTAATTTTTATCTTTGCTTCTTTATGAATAAGGGTTTTCTTTTCTGACTTCTTTCAAGATTTTTCCTTTATCTTTGATTTTTTTTTTATAGTTTGAAAATATTATGCTTAGGTCCACTTTTGGGGGCATTTATCCTGCTTGGTCTTCCCTCAGCTTCCCGGATCTGTGGTTAACATTAACTTAGGTAAATTACCAGATATTATTATTGCAAATATTTCTTCAGTTCCATTCTTCTTCTGATACTTCTGTTTCACATGTTAAACCTCTGTAGTTGTCCCACGGTTCTTTAATATTTTGTTCATTTCTTTCAGTCTTTGTTCTCTTTGCCTTTCAGTTTTGGAGATGTGTATTGATGTATTCTCAAGCTTAGAGATTCTTTTCTCGACATGTCCACTCTACTAAGCTCGCCAGAGACATTCTTCATTTCTCTTAGTGTCTTTGATCTCTAGCATTTCTCTTCGGTTCCTTGTTAGGATGTCCATCTCTGGTTTCTTTGCTCATTTGTTCTTTTTTAAAAAAATTTATTTACTGACTTAAGAGAGAGAAAGAGAAACATTGACTTGCTGTTCTACCCATTTATGCATTTATTGGTTGACTCTTGTATGTGCCCTGACTGGGGATCAAACCCACAGCCTTCGCCTATCAAGACAACACTCTAACCAACTGAGCTACCTGGCCAGGCTGTTCATTTGTTCTTGCATGCTGTTTACTTTATCCATTAGATCCCTTAGCATATTAATGATAGTTTTAAATTCCTGGTCTGACAATTCCAACATCCCTGTCATGTCTGGTTTTGATGCTTGCTCTGTCACTTCAAATTCAGCTTTCTTTACCTTTTTTTTAATAGCTTGACATGATGTACTAGATAAAAGGAACTCTTGTAAATAGTAATGTAGTTACTTCTTTTAGTAATTTAGGGCCAAATGTAGAGCTCCTTGCCCCTAGTTAAGGAGTAGGTACATTTATACAGTCTTAAAATTACATTTGGCCTTTTAAAGGCAACTGAGAGGCTAATGTGGCCCCCGATGAAAATGAGTTTGTCACCCCTGCCATATAGCATTTAACTCTCAAAGTTTTCCACACTGAGCCTCCAGCAATTCATCAATTACAGTTCAGCTTTCCTACCCCAGCACTGGTTTCCATAGTATTTATCACTCACGAGTCTGCTCTGTTAAGCTGTTACTGCCCTCACTCTCCTGTCTGTCTCTCCTGCGTGGAAGCAGTGGTTAGCCCTGCCTGTGGACCCAAGCAAAGAAAAGTTGTTTTGTTTTGTTTTGTTTTGTTTTTCCTGTTCAGCTTTTTTTTTAACTTCTTAGGACAGAGTGGCAACTTTCAAGTTCCTTACATGCAGAACCAGAAACCAGAATTTTGTATTACTTTTTAAATTAAATTTTAAATGTATAAGGAAAGACCTAAGTTTATACAATAAATAGGATGACTCGACAGTTTTAAAAACTTCACTACTAATAGGTAATATAATTTCGGAATATACTCTATATATAGTTTTATTAAACATAGACATGCATTATTTTGTCACTTAAGTGGAAATCGTTTATATTTTAGATAACGTTCAGTCATCCAAGCCTAGATATTCAGGGCAGAAGTATAGAATATGTACAGCGACAAATATCCAAGGAATGTGGAAGCCTAAAGACCCAAAATAGGGTAAGTAATCTTAGTTCATCATCTGATAAGGAATATAACTAATGAACATATAAATAAAATTTTTTAGTCCTTCTAATCTATCACCAGATAAAACCAATAAGAGTTACATGTTGTTGATTTGACTGACTGCGTTAATCTCTTCACTGTTAGCCCAAACCTGGAATCTGGGGAATAGACGTTTGCTCCTACCTGGGTCAGGTACCTGCTTACAGAGTAGTCACTGTGTCCAGGGACTGGGGCTAAGAGCTACAAACATGACTTCTAGAAGGTCATATGATTTATCTTTAAAAGATTTACTTTGCTTCTTGGCCTCAAGGAGGTAGTCTATCCAGATGGAGGGGCGAGGGGGGTTGTGTAAATTTGTTGTGTACAAATACGTGTATTTGATGTGGTGCATTTTAAGTGACTTTTAGAGACTACATAGCCAAGCTTTAAAAAGTATATTTTTGTGTTAGTTTGCTAGGGCTATCATAACAGAATATAGCAGACTAGGTAGCTGAAACAACAGAAATTTATTTTCTTCTGATGCTGGAAACTGGAAGTCCGTGATCAAGGTGTTAGTAGTTTCGTTTCTTCTGAGGCCTTGCTCTCCTTGGCTTGCAAGTGGCCACCTTTTTGTTGTCTCTTCCTTCCCATTGCATTGATCCTTCCATGCACATCCCAGCGTCTCTATGTGTCCAGTTTCCTCTTCTTAAAAGTCCATCAGTCAGATTGAATTAGGGTTCATCCTAAGGGCCTTATTTGAACTTAATCACCTTTTTAAAGGCCCTATGTCTAAATGTAGTCACTTCTTGAAGCAGTGTTAGTTGAGATCTCAACATGTGAATTTAGGGAGTACACAATTCAACCCATAACATTTTACCCTCTGGTCCCCCTAAATTCATGACTTTCTCACATGCAAAATTCCCTCCATCACAGCAGCTCCAAAATTTAACCCATACCAGCGTCAACACTCAGTCCCAAAAAGTGGGTGAGACTCAAGTGTGATTCATCCTGAGACAAAATAGCTCTCTACCTGGGAACCTGTGAAACCAAAGAAGTTATCTGCTTCCAAAATATGATGGTGGGAAAGGCATTAAATAGACATTCCCATTCCAAAAGGGAGAAACTGGAAAGAAGAAAGGAGTCATGGTTGTCTCAAAAAAGTCCAAAACCCAGCATAGCAAATTTTATTAACTTTTATGGCTCGAGAATAACCCTCTTTGGCTTAATGGTTTGTTCCACAGGAGGAGATCTCCACACCCTTGACCCGGGGCTTGCCGGCCAATAAGAAGCATCCCCATCCTATTGACCTGAGGAAACAGCCCCAACATTCCCAGTGCTTCCCTTAAAAGATAATGCACGTTAGTCCTGGCTGGTGTGGCTCAGTTGGTTGAAACGTTGTCCTATGGCCAAAAGATTGTGGGTTTGGTACCCTGCTGGGTCCCATACCTGGGTTGCGGGTTTGATCTCCTGCCCAGGCGTGTACAGGAGACAACCAGTTGATGCTTCTCTCTCACATCAGTGTTTTCGCTCCCTTCTCTCTTTAAAAGCCATGAAAAAGGCCCTTGGGTGAGGATTTAAAAAAAAAAAAAAAAGTTAATGCATGTTCTCAGCCAGATAGCTCTATTTGCCAGTTCTGACAAGTTATAAAAACTATAATTTTGACAACTTTGATTCACTTCCTCTCAACTCTGGTCCTGTTTAGATCCAACCTGCAGCATTTCAGCCGAGATGGTTGGTAGGATCCATGATTCCACACCTTTGGTATTCTCTTCAGAACATACTTACTTACAAGTTCTGCCTTCCACAAAACACTAGAATACAATTCATTTACATCTCTTGCTGCTTTATAACAAGGATCACCTTTCCTCTGTCCAGTGTTAGTTCCTCGTTTCCATTTGGGGTCTCACCCAGAAGTACCTTTAATGTCCATATTTATACCAACAGTCTCTTTAAGGCTTTCTAGGCTTTTTACAACATGTACCTCAAAACTCCTTCAGCCTCTACCCATGACCCAGGCCCAAAGCCGTTTCCACATCTTTGGGTATTTGTTACAGCAACCCATTTTTTGATACCAAAATATGAGTTAGGGTTCTCCAGAGAAACAGAACTGATAAGATGTGTACATATCCAGATTCGTGTAAGGCACTGACTCGCGTGATGCTGAAGGTAAAGGTGCGCCCCCGAAATCTGCAGAGGGCAAGCTGTCAGGCTTGAGGTGCGGAGAAAAGTTGCAATCAGTGTTTGTTCTGTTAATTTGGATGAGGTTCACCTATGTCATGGAGGATCATTTTCATTCATCATGGTCCACCAATTTAAATGTTAATCTCATCCAAGAAATGTCTTTACGTAAAACATTCAGAATAATGTTTGACCAAATATGGGGACACTGTGACCCAGCCCAGTAGATACATAAAATTCACATTTACAGTCCTTATTGCATTTTTCATTTCTTTCCTTTTCAGGTTCCTGTGAAATCAATCCGACATGTCAGCTTTCAAGATGAGGATGAGATTGTCAGAATAAACCCTCGAGATATCTTAATACGTCGCTATGCAGACTACAGACATCCTGACATGTGGAAAAACGACTTGGAGAGAGATGATACTGACTCCAATATTCAGTTTTCTAAACCAGACAATAAAAAATCAGACTATCTATACTCTTGTGGGGATGAGACTAAGTTAAGTTCACTCAAAGACTCTGTGGCACTTAAGACACAGCCTTCCTCATTAAAATCTAAGAAGTCAAAACGAAGAAAAGAAGATGGTGAACGTTCTCGCTGCGTATACTGCCAGGAAAGGTTTAATCATGAAGAAAATGGCAGGGGGAAATGTCAGGATGCTCCAGACCCTATTAAAAGATGCATATATCAAGTTAGTTGCATGCTCTGTGCTGAGAGCATGCTGTATCATTGTATGTCAGACTCAGAGGGAGATTTTTCTGATCCCTGTTCGTGTGACACTAGCGATGACAAGTTCTGCTTACGATGGTTAGCCCTAGTAGCTTTGTCGTTCATTGTACCTTGTATGTGCTGCTACGTCCCTTTGAGAATGTGCCATCGTTGTGGTGAGGCATGCGGGTGTTGTGGCGGGAAACATAAAGCTGCTGGATGAAAGGATCCAGTGCCAAAATGAGCTGAAAATCTTTGTTTCCAGGAGCTAGCTAACTTGGATTGTGGACGCTTTTGGCAAGCAATATGAAATCTTGCCTGGTGTCATAGGGGCCACACGTGCAGGAGCAGAACTCATCAGTTCTCGGCATTTCACACATGCAGCCATGCCTAACTTTTCCCTTGAGCGCATGGCATGTTTTGATACAGGTTGTAAAAAGTACTTGCGAAGGGAAACCATTTCTGGTTATTGGCTATAAAAAGTGAGCCTAGAATATGATCCAACTAAGCAGGAGTAATTTTTGGCATTTTTGTATATTTATGCATTAGGTGATGGGACTTTTAAAGGTTTGAATTCATTAAGATATGAACTAAAAATGCACTAGGGGACAGCTGATTTCAGTCTAAGAAAAGTTAACATTTGGGAATTATAAGAAGTTAAACAAGTGCAACTAAATCATTTATTGTTTTTTGAAAGCAGTTTTATGTATAAATAACAAATGTTTATATTTAACTAAATATAAGGTACGAATTATGACATTAAACTTTTCTTCCCTTCCTAGTTCGGAAGTAGATGTATATATATCTACTGTCACATTCCATTATATTTGAATATTTTACTCATCTAGTTAATAACGTTTTTATTCCATGTGAATGATTTGATATTTTCACCCTCATTTTCCCTTTGGCTACGGTTTATATTGAGTTATGTCTGTACATTCTGGTAATCTAAAATTCTTAAAAATTCTCTAATAGCCTTGAGTGACCAACTTTTTTTTAAAGCACAGATGTAATTGTCTAATGTTCTGATGGGAACATAACACTTATTTTTATATAAAAAGAAACTGAGTAAACATAGAACAAAGAGGTTTTGGGGTTGTTGTTTTGTTTTTTGTGGTATTCAACCAGCAAGTTGTTTTCTTTCAGATTTTCCTCCTTCAAAAAATTATATTGCATTTACAAATATTTTACAAGGCAAAAAAGTGTAACTGGATAGTTTAGTGTAAGAGTTTTCTCCTGAGATCTCCATTTATCATTCCAGTAAACCAGAATTTGTTCAGCTGTGTTACTAATTTTTTGGCTTAATCCTCAGTCCTTATTATTTGCATAATAATAATAGCTTTTGTGTTAAAGTGTGTGCTAAGCTATCCCAGGATAATCCAACTTTGTGAGTGAAATATCCTGTGCATACAAATTTATTTCTTTTTCAGAGTATTGTTTTAATGGATGTTTTATTTACAAAGTAGTTGGATGAATATTCTAACACATTGTTTGAAGTACTTTGGGATCAAATTCTCTCTCTCTTTTTTTTAAGTGTTAACATTTAAACTCTAATCAGGTGAGGGGTTCTTTAAGAACATTCCCTTAGAGGGATATAGGTGAGAACCATGCCTTTTTTTTAATGGCTTGAAGTTTCAGAAGTGATAAAGCATTAAAATCACACTACCATTTGAAGCTCATGTTATACACAAGTTTTTAAGTGTCATTTATGTATCATTTATTTCACATTCACAGTTAAGCTCGTGTTACTTGTCTTTTGCCCCAGATCAAACTGAACAATGTATATAACACTGTCTGTAAAATACTTTTTTTAAGAAAGCATTTATATTTATATGACAGCTTGAACTGACAACATTATGTATATAGATCATCTTGAAGTATTATTTCACATTGAAAAGAAGAAAAATATATTGATAACTATAGATGTTATGAAGAAGAGGTTATTTCTAGTTTTGTACTAAAAATCAATTGGATGAACTAAATCCAAACAGGACACAGTAGCAGCAGTTTTAAGTCTTATTTTTACTGTTTATATACTGGGGACACTGCTGCACCAGATGATCTTCATCCCTGAAGTTTTCAGCTAAACTTGGTTACCTAAGATAGACTGTTAACTTTCAAAATTAATTTTTATTGGTGGAATGGAAATAATTGGTTTTCCTTGTGAATAAATTTCCATATTTGTAAGTGTGGAGCTTATAATTCAGGTTTGAGCAAGGTGTGAATAACTGAAGAAAATAACTTGCTGGCTACATAGGGAAATGCTGTGGAAGTGAACTGTGTACATACTTCTAGGAAGAACAAATATAATAATCATTTCTCTGTTAAGCACTAATCGATATAGTGCAACTCCTGGTTCTGTACTGTATTTTATATGCAACATATATGCTTTAATATTTTAATGTTCGTGCATTAATATTTTCAAATTGTTTTAACCACTTTGCTGCTAAGACTTTGCCGTCCTATCCCCATTTTTTCCTTTACAATTTTAAACAAGTTTCTTCATTAAAAGCTATGGTGATAAAATGGTTTTTATTTCACCTTGGATCTTTATAGTTAACACACTCAGTTTCCAAATTGGTCCAGAAGACTAACTAGTAATGTAATGTTATCTGAATCCCTATGTGGCAAGTTTTCTCTTGAGTAAATTACAATTATAATGTGAAAACTAAAGGGTGGTTTAAATTTCTTGTTTTAAATGTATATAGGTATGTTCAGGGACATTTTCTCATTCTGCATACAGATTTGGCACTGCTTAGTTGGCTTTTCCTTTAAAACCTTATGTTTTTAATCTGGTAGTATAAGCAAATGGCTAAACAAAACTGCCTAAGTAATAAATATTGAAAATGAAATCCTCTTGATGGCATGACAAGAAACACCTTGGTCTGATGGCTTATTGTGTTCGGACCTGGTCATTTGTAAATGATTTTTCTCCTGCCTTGGAGGTGGTGGGGGCCTGAGGTGGGGGACTCTTGATTTCTGAAGAAGTGTGACATATGGAGCTTCAGCACCACCTACTGGATGATTTATAGGCCAGACGTGAGGTGGCAATTGGGGTCTGACAGGGTTCATTACCAATATAGGGCTATGTAAGTGGTGGCCACCGCCAAACGGAGAGAGCAGGAGTGGGAAATATCTAAAAAAAAACTGTAAAAAGAATCTTTTCTCTAATGTGTCTTGTTGGTTGCTGAAAAGTTTCGAGCACTTTTTTTCTTACATATTCTGTATTAAAATATTTATTGATATTTGAAACTGGCAATCAAACTTAATTAATGGATATGATGAAGCATTTATAGAACCAGCTCTTTTAACTTGCTAAAGCCATTACCAAAATGGTATTTTTATTTTTCCTCCCATTGCTAGGCAGGGAGAACTTTTTTAAAAAAATAAACATCACCTGTAGTACATCAAGACAACTTCAGAGGGAGTGTGTGTTTATGTCTCTGGGGTGCTGGGGCAGGGGTTAAAATCTAAAGGGGAAAACTTGAAACTACCTATTTTCATTGGCTATTCAGCAGTGCCTAATATGTACTTTTGAAGTAACACAAATGCACTTTCAATTCTTGTTATAGTGCCATCTGATAGGTAAGTCTTGCTTTTTCTTTTATTTTTCTTCATTCACCTCCTGTCACCACTTAATGGAACACCACAAAGATGTTTCTTAATATCCGTGTAAGTCACCGAAGTACAGAAAACAGTACTTTCCTCCAGATTTAAAGAATCTTAAGGATGCTTCTTGTGTTGAAATTGGTTTTCAGTCTTGTGATTGCACTTTAAGGCATGTGTTTAAGATTGGATTTTTAATTTTAGCCCAAAAATACATTACGCAGGTATAACATTTTTCTACATAAAATTTGAAACCTTAGTTACCTTGAAAAAACACAGGATCTTGATTAAACATTCTCTTAATTTGACCTTCAGAATCACATTTCTAAATATAAAAGAAAGCACTAGAAATTGCATTATTGTTGCACTAAAAAAAAATGGTCTGTAAACCACAATAATCATGACATCATAAGGTGTTTGCAGTAAGTCAAATCATTAAAAAAATCACAACCTGAGGTGATTTATATAAACCAAAAAAAGGGCTTTAAGGTATTAAGGTACTGTTTGCCTAGCAGCCAGGTGGTTATAAAACTTGCATATGCTTTGATTTACCGATGTTAGCCATTGTTTCTGAAAGCTCCTTAAATTGCATTAGTTGCTAGTTTTGAAATTTTTCAGAAGTAATCTAGTTGAAAAGCTTTTGTATTAAAGATACACGTAGATTTTTGTGAACATTGCCGTGCGTAGTGTCATTTGCTTTATTCTTGATCTCAAAAGTGCCTCACTTGTATATTGCTTCCATTAAAAGCTTGACCGCATTCTTTCTAATAAGCAATGAAGTATTGTTTAACTCATGTCATGATGTATCTCCTTAGATATAGTTGACTGGCTTGATAGTTTCTGGGTATATAATGTAAATATGCATATGTAAGTTTGTAACTGTTTTTGTTACATCATACCCATGTAATTGGACATATCAGATGATATCAAAGAACTTGTTTTAATTACCTGATTAAACCTATCATGAAATGTGAAAGGACTTTCTCTGACTCGTCTAGAAGATAACAAACTCACATAAGAAATAGTAATTGGCAGAGGAGAAAGCAATAGTAGAAATGGAAGCTTTTGATTATAATTTTTAAGGTATATTGTTAAGTGAAAGTTCAAGTATAGTGACTTACATATTCATCCTTGATTGTATCCAGATATTTTAAAATAGTCTGTTACCTAATACATTATATTTATCAGTTTGGGAATAGGTTACAACTAAGTCTAGATTAACCAACTTAATTGATAGGTGGGAAATTTTTTAACCTAACACTGCTACTCATTGGTGTGTGTGTCTCTTAGGAAGTTTCAAAGTGTGGTTTAACTTGTAAACAAAGATAGCCAGTGATCTAAATGAAAAATTATTGGGACAATACTCAGAAACCATAGTGTATTTCAACAACAGAATAACCTTTGGATTACTATATTACAGTTACATTTGTTTGAAAATCAAGAATTAACTGTTTATACCTTAAATGTGAACTGTGAAATGTAATCGTGTGTTTATTCACAGGTTTTCAGAAATTTGCTTTATATTCTTCACATCAAGTTAATATTCACAAGTAAGTAGGACAGTTTTTGCATCACAGAAATTGAAACTAGGGTTCCTGCTTGCTCATCAGTGTAGTTCATGCGCACAATGGTCCTTTAAAAATTTTTTAATAACAAGAGCTAGAGTCAACTCATTTAAAATAACTGCTCTAAGATTTGCAGTTTTAGGCCCTTAAAATGATGCTCAAAAATGTAATTCATAGAAAAGCCTGAACTGCAAACTCATAATTGAAATATTTTGTCTAGCAGTCTTTATTTTTATTAATGTATTTTAATTTGTCACTATCAATCCTCAAGTAACCCTGTAATGTATTATCCTCATTTTACTAAAGAGATTTAGGCTTCAAGAGGTTAATTAAAAAATATTTCCAAGATCACATAAGAGACACCAGGATTTGAGCCATAGTCTGCCCACTCCAAAGCTCATGTTATTAGTCACAATGCAGTTCTGCTTTTTGTTTAAAAAGTTACAGATGTACTTCATAGAAAAAAAATGTTTTGTTAAAATGCAGTTTTTAAAAATGGATAATTCTTAGGGGAATAATTTCTTAATTTGCACTAACATTTTTTTCAGTTCTGGCCCCACTTTTTATCTATCTTACTAGGTTGGGCACCGTCCACCATATGGCATGTGGAGATCCTTGAAACTGGGAGAATAAACTTGGGATAATGCTTCATTCAGTATGTATCAGTTGTGTGCCAATCCAACAGAAAGCACTAAAGACGTGCACACAGTCCGATGTGTGGTGTTGGTCATTTTGCCCAATTTGTATTTTTCTGCATATTTTGAGTCAAAGGGATTCTTTTTCACCCAAGTGATGATACTCCCTCTTGAGGCAGTAGGAAAAAAAGTGTTCTCAAAGGAGTCTTCTTATTCTGCACTCTTTCTTTTCAAAGGGCCGGCCATTTGCATGTCAGTTACTCCACGAAGGCTGTGTTTGAACCAGCGTTTCATTCAGCATCAGGGCTACCTGCACATGCATCAGAATGACTATGTTAGTGTCTTCTCTTCCCTCGAACTTCATTTTAACCTGGAACTAATTCACTGTAACCCAGGTTGTATGCATAAGGAAAGAAGTTGGACAGAAAGAATTCCAGAATTTCTAACGTTGAAATCATTCTTTCTGGATGGTAAAACTTGAGGAGACCTGTGCAAATTGTGTTCCCATTGCTTCTTAGTTCTGCATTTTGAAATTGCAAGAGATACTTATTTAAATGTTTTTTGACTCTTGAAATTATTGTAATACAAAAGATCTTATAAGCCCCCTCTATGCCCTCTATATTTTCCTCCTTCCCACGTTACAGCAGTAATGTCTCCAGCTTCTCCAAAACTCTGAGGGGAGGAGTTCAGGGAGAAGAAATAGCAACAATTTGTTATAATTATTTTTAAATTCTCGTATTCTCCTCGAGAAAGACCAGCAAGCTTAAATCTGTCCTTCATCAGTAGGGGAAGCCAGAGTTTCACTATGTTAAAATTTAAGAGGAAACAAAGTTTTATGAATTCATTAGCTTCCGGGTAGTTTAATAGTGCTTGTTAAATTGTCAAAAGTAAAATCCACACAGCAACCTGAATTACTTTAGATTAGTGATAAAGTTGAGTTCGTTGATGTTTTATGGCTGGGAGACATCTTAAAGATTAAGAAGTACAACACCCTATTTTATAAATGTAGAAATAGGCCCAAGGAGGGTAAGTTACTAGTGCAAAGTCATTCAGTTGTTTAACACAATATGCCCCAAACTCATTTTCCCTGTTCTTTTTTTAAGATTTTTTTTACAAAATATTTCTAGAGAGAGGGGAAGGGACTGAGAAAGAGAGGGAGAGAAACATCGATGTGTGGTTGGCTCTGGCGTCCCCCTGACTGGGGACCTGGCCAGAAACCCAGGCATGTGCCTGGGAATCGAACCAGCAGCTCTTTGGTTTATTGGCCTGCACTCAATCCACTGAGCTACGCCAGCCAGGGGTGATTTTCCCTAGTCTTTAAACGTTCTTTTTTAATTCTCTGTCTTGATGGATGATGACACCACTGGCCTTCCAGTAGACTAAACCAGAAACCTGGTCATCATCCTTAATTTCTCATTTCCCCTCAGTTTCTCACCATCAATTCTTGATTTTCTACAGTTCTATTTCCTAAGTGTCCCTCTAATCCGTTCACGGTCCTCTCTGTCCACACTGCCACTGCTCTGGGAGAAGTTATCTCACACTACTGACATTGGTGATTTGGCATTGAATCACTTGAACATCTTTATTTTTTTAAAGATGGTCTATATTTTAAGTTACTGGGAGGTAAAAAATAAGACTGCAACAAAATGATAACTAGTTGAGGTATCCCCAGATTTAGACAAAAATGATTTATGGTGGGATTGAGGAATCAAGCGATGGTGACTTGAAAGACTAGTTCAGCACCTAGAACCATCTAGAGTAGGGGATCCCAACCAGCAAGCCAAGGGCCTGGCGGGGCCTGTTAGGAGCCGGGCTGCACAGCAGCAGGTGAGCTTGGATGTAATGCGCTGGAATCATCCTGCAACCAGCCCCCAACCCAACCACAGAAGAATTTCCTTCCACAAAACGGGTCCCTGGTGCCAAAAAGGTTGGAGACCGCTGATGTAGAGAATTAAGAGTAACTTGAACTACAAAGTACAAACTTAAAGAACTGATAAACTTTATGTACGTTCACTTTCCTAAAATCATTCCCCCTTTTTACGATAAAAACTTGTTTGTTTTTGTGGTGGTGGTGGTGGTTTTCTGAGAGCTTGGATGAAGAAAGGAGTCCATTACTGGAAACCTTTGAAATCTTACTGTTGATAGCCTTTTAAGTAAATCAATAGTTCTGTAAGCAGATGAACCTGTATTTAAAAGATTTTTTTTTTTGCTTTTTACAAATCATTTTCCTAAAGCAACATCAAAAATTGACTGCTTAATATAGATTCTCCCTTTTGAAGGTCACATCTCCAGGCAAAGCTGACTACTTCAAAGATGCTGGGCAGGTGCCACTTTAGAAAGAGTGGTCAAGGAAGGCTATGCAAATAAGTGGGGAACAAAATCATCCAGGTTAAAGGAAGAGCAAAAAAATGAAGGCTGTGAATGGAAAGAAACTTGGATTGCTTCAGGAGCAGCAAGAAGGCTGGTGTGAGTAAGGGCAGAGTGAAGCAGCCCATGAAAGGAGGGAACATCACAGAGACACAGGCACCGGATCGTGTGGGGACTTGTACACCATGGGACGGAGTTGAGATTTTATTCTGAAGGTAATAGGAATCTACTGAAAGCTTTTGAACACGGACATTTCATGCTCAAGCTTCCCCCTGGCCTTTTTTTTTTTTAATAGGAAACCCAATTCTGGTTTCAGATGTTGGGCTGCTATCATATTACCTCCAGCTTTGTCCAGGCTTTTCCACTGAAATGCTCTCCCCCACTACTTCCATGTTTCTAAATCCAATGGGTGTTTCACAGACATCACTCCACGGAGCCACTTTGGACACAGTCTTTACTTAGTGCGACAGTGTTCTGGTTTGCTTCTATTTCACTGTTTTCTCCTCTGCTAGATCTCTTTCCTCAGGACACAGTACTCAGTTCTCTCTAATCTAGCAATACCCCCCTCTCAGAGGACCCCACCCAATCCTAGTTACCTATAATAATATACCGCTGGTAAGCTCATTTAGATCTACTTGACCTCATCATGGTTGTCTCGCATTTCAATTGCAACAAAGCCAAAACAGAACTCCTGATTTTCCCATTCAAACCTGTTCCACCCCAGTCACATGAAGAAATTATCATAATTGGGGTGCATAGGTTCTTTTGGATTGGTGTTTCAGGGTTCTTAGGATATAATCCTAGCAGTGGAATTGCCAACTCAAAAGGCACTTCCATTTTCAGTTTTCTGAGGAAATTCCATACTGTTACCCGTAGTGGGTGCACCAGTCTGTATTCCCTCCAACATAGAGCAGCACAATTTACAATAGCCAAGTGCTAGAAGCAACCTAGGTGCCCATCAGTAAATGAGTGGATCAAAAAACTGTGGTACGTTTACACAATGGAATACTACGCAGCAGAAAGAAAGAAGGAGCTCCTACCCTTTGCAACGCCATGGATGGAACCAGAGAGCATTACACTAAGTGAAATAAGCCAGGAGGTGAAAGACAAATACCATGCGATCTCACCTTTTAGTGGAACCTAATCAATGAAATAAACAAGCAAAATATAACCAGAGACATTAAAATTAGGAACAAACAGACAGTAACCAGAGGGGAGGTGGAAGGGGATAGTGGGGGGGGAAGGTCAAAGTGTTTTCAGGAATCGGGAGGGAGGTGAGAAGGCTGGAGTGGTGGGGAGAGGTGGGGAGAAAAGGCTGAAAACTACTTGAACAACAATAAAATTAAAAAAGAGAGAAATGATCATAATTGTCCTGGCAGGTGTGGCTCAGTGGGTTGAGTGCGCCTGCGAATCCAGGGGTCACCAATTGTGGTCAGGGCACATGCCTGGGTTGCTAGCTGGATCACCAGTGGAGGGCACTTGAAAGGAAACCACACATTAATGTTTCCCTCTCTTTCTCCCTCCCTTCCCCTATGTCTAAAAAGAAATAAAATCCTTTAAAAATAAGTTATCATAATTTACAAAGTTGCTTAAGGAATTACTATCTGTCCTCAACAAGAGACTCAAATACTGATTGCAAAACTAAGCAATTCTCACCATGTGCATCTCTGCCGGCTCATCCAACAGCTTCCTGCTTCCACTCTGAGGCCTTTTATTTTTAGAATTGATTTATTACCTTATGGTCATTGAATATTTGTTTCTCCTTAGAGTTTCAGAATTATCGTATTTTTTCTTAATTTGACCCATTTATCCTATTCTGTTCCTTTCCTTCCCACTTGAATAACACTTTGTGAACAGGTACTGAGGAATGAGAGCTTAATATTTATATGCCCAGTACTACCAGGCACTGTGTTGGACACAGTTATAGACATTATTTAATTCCTCGATAACTGTGAAGCAGGTACAATTACTTCTGCTTCACAGAAGAGGAAACTGAGTGCGTGCAGATACTAAGAATCTACCTACATTCTTAATTAAGTGTGGGCAACTGAATTCCAACTCTGTGCTTCCTCACTCCCCCTCTTCCTCCCTGGCTACTGTTTTGCCCTTGTGGGGTTTTCCTCTATTGTGTCCTCCTTACACCTCTGGCCAGTCCTTGGCTTTGATTTCTTTTGTTTTATTGCTTTAACTCAATCTTTTTCCCCCACTCTAATTCCTGCCTTTGTATGTTTTGTCCTTACATTTTCTCTTATTGTACTCACTGACCTACTCTTACCCACCAACAACACTCAGGTAGTAGTTTTCCGAGGACAGTCTGTAGGATTAGCTTCATGACTGCCGCCAATACCAAAGCCACTTACGGCTCTGAAGACTTACAAAGGAAATGACTAACTGGATGGCCAGGCTGACCCTGTGTAACTGCCTTGCATTCGGACTAAAAGGTCTTCATTTGCTTCCTGGGAATGGGACACATTAAATCCATTGTGGTTAGTAAATGCTGGCACCCTTCTATTCCTTTCTGCGGTTTGATCTGCAATTGATTAAAACCTCTACTTCTGATGACAATGTAGGTTTAATCTGTGCATATCTTGATAGAGAATTTCTCCGCTTCAGCGTTAACCATCATTTTCTTCTATATTAATGACATTTTTCTTAGGCTTTTAATTTTTCTCAGTCAGTTTTTAATACAGGTAAACCTAATAGAGCATGATATGGTTTTTAACCAGAATTAAATTATTTATTAGCATCTAATTTTCAAACTCCTCTTCATTCTTCAAGAAGTCATCTGACTTGTAAAATTATAAAAGAAAACTGAATTAAGAGCAAGAACTCTTGAGAAGTGAAATATGCACCTAAACAATCCTTGGACCACTAGATTTTCACCAGCTGGAAGCGGGCTGAGAACCGCAGCCTCCAAAGCCCCACTTCAGGTGCAGTATAGTAAAAACTTAGCAACTTTTTGTATTAGGCCAAATAGTGGCCCTAAAAATAACAGATCCTAATCCCTGGAAACCCGTAAATGTTAAACTTTATATTTAAAAAATGCTCTCCAGGTATGACTAGTTTAAGGATCTTGAGACTGATTATCCTTGATTATTCTAGTGGACTCTAAACACAATTACAAGTGTTTTTATAAGAAAGAAAGAGCTGACACAGAAAAAGAGGGAGCAGGGAGATTTGAGGGCTGGACGGATGTAGCCTGAAGCCAAGGAATGCTCGCGGCCACCAGAAGCTAAACGTGGAAAGAGAAGACTCCCCCCACCTAGAGCATCCAGAAGGGAGCACAGCCCTGCTGTCACCCTGGTGTCAGTTCACTGATTCTAATGGAAAAGTCTGGGCCTCTGGAACTGTGAGACAATGTATTTAGGTTGTTTTGAGCCATCAGGGTTGTGGTAACTTTTTGTGACAGCCACAGAAAATTATTTTTCTCAGCAGAATCAGACTAATCAAATTCTTTTCCACTTCTAGGGTAGGAGGTCTCCCTGGTTTCTCCCAAGTGGGAGAATTGCTGTGGACTATGGACTGCTTTAATTTTGCTTTTCCTCCTCTTTTTTCTTCTTTTTTAAATTTTCTTATTTTATTGATTATGCCATTACAGTTCTCCCATTTCCCCCCTTCATTCC